>JALDNG010000645.1:0-154859 GCA_024349245.1 Neodontobutis hainanensis
TATGCGCAGATTACACGTTCAAATATTTCGATGGTATTAAGAGCCATGTTATTTAACCTAATTCATTTGCATGTAAACTTCAATTTTTTTCTGTGATAATAGGAGGTAATAGTACTTCAAATGATTTAATTTTTGGAAGAAAATTTAAACTTTATAACATGACTCTGTTATGAATTAATATAGCATCAAAGTGTGCTCACAACTTATTTCTATACACCCTCTTAATCAAGTTTAAGTTCTTTTTTGAATAGACGTAGTCATATCATCATAAATACGTTCTATACTGTTTTTAGATTTTTCATCATTTAATTTTCATTTCGTCGAAAATGCCGCAATGCGGATGTATACTTTCAGCGGCAGTTTTCCGTTGCGTATTTTAAGGTGTTTTCAAATATTTCCAGAATGCTTAATTTATGATATGAAACCGTTTATCTTCGTCATTTGTAACTTTATTAAGTCGTACATCGAAGATTCTTTTTAAAATCTGTTTAATTTTGTTTTTTTCCAACAAAAAACGGCTAAGAACATTATATGGTACAAATACCATGAAAATACCTTTAACCCTATAAAACCCACCTCGACAGTTCTTTAAAATCCAGAAAATTATTTATATTGGAAATCTTTAACGTAGAATTTCGAGATTTAATCTAGTTAGGAATTGAGGTTGCGCGTAATATAAGGATATAACCGCCGCCCTATCAAGTAAGTCTCAGTTTACAAAAAAATAGTACAATAGTCTCTCTTAACCTCAAAAATGCCACATGAAATATAAATATTTGTGACAATAAAGAAAAGCAGTAAGCACTTCAATCCGCGCATACACTAATTTCAAATCTATGTAATGAAAGTATTCAGAAAAATCACGACTCCACCACATTCAGTGTTGAAAATTAAATTTATTATCTAAATAAATTTACGAGAAAATGCAAAACGCCTTTTATTTTCAAATGCTCTAGGCATTGAAGGAATTAATATTTATATCATAAATATTTTAAATAAAAATTGATCACAATTATTTTAAAGAGATGGCAACAGATCACTTATTTTACATTTCAGTTTCAATTATTTTTCCAACGTCCTGTGTTGTAACCCTGCAAAATGTATTTTCGAAGTTTTCCAATGGAAACAAGTTTTCAATTATGAGACTTTTGAGCCCTTTCATTTTCTCTGTTGAGTACAATTAGTAAGGTATGACTGATTCATCTCTCCAAGTTAATACCTCGAGACTCTTTAAAGAGTTTTGATATGATTATAAAATAAGCTCAGTGACGATGAACCTCTTGAAGAATATTATTAAAACGAAATTAACACAATTTTCTATTTTATAGCAGTTTATAGTTGAATTTGAAAAATAAAACAATCTAGAAATCGGTAAGGAGAATAATTTTTCTGAAATTTCTTTAAAACTTTTAGCTAATGAGAGAAAATTGTTACGTTTCATAAAGATTCAAGTTAATCCTTCGTCCCAAAGTATATTTATACAAATAAAAGTATTTTTAATAGTTTGAAACGGAAAAATGTCAATGATAAGTTTATGGGCGTTTTGGATAGTTTTTTTGCTAAAATTGAATCGCAAGCGCTCTAACCTCTATTCATGAGATACATCTGTTATACAATAGGAAAGCACGAGGATGCGTAACGTTTTTTCATATCAGATTACATTCAACGTGTTTATCATCGAGATTCATTAAATAAAAAATATTTCATGAAAATTAGATATCTAAAGAAAAATTCCCGTTTCTAAATACATTTTTAAAGTAATTAGCTGAATATGTGAAATTTCGGTTTTTCATAAAAGTTGTGTTCAAAACTGTAATCTTTTTGAAAATTTACTTTTAACGTGTTTAGACGATCATAGTTTTCAATTGAGAATCTAGAAACAGTTGAAAAAGCAAAATTAAAAAAAAATTTATTATTTTACCTTTTAAGATTTTAAATTCTATTATTTTGTAAGGCTTTGTTTTCTTGACTATTTTAAGTTAGATTTTCGAGTTAGATGATTTTATTTCACAATCGAATCAACTTTAGTGACCAGAAACTGAAACTTATAAGTCTCGTTTTTAAATTTTCAAATCTCTGACAAAACGACTGCGAAAATATCAAAGAAAATCAAACTTATACCAAAGTTAGTTTGCTTGGATACAAAAGAAAATATACTTTATACGAAGGCAAATCATAAAATCTTCTATTTTAAAGATTCATGGCTTCTTTATAAACACATTTCTATCCTTATATTGGCGTTTAAATGAATTAAAAATATTTCAGATCAGCTTTATGCCGAAAAAAGTCGAACAATAGCGAGATAACCACCGAGCAAAAAGTGTTTTAATATAAAAAGATCAAATTTGCTGGACTGCCAAACCCTTGTCAGAGAAGCATCCGAAGAGTAAATAACTGAAAAATATTCATGAGATGGCCGAATAGATTTGACTCTTCCTTGCTAACAAAAACAAAAAATGGCATTCAGCTCAAAAGAAAACAACATATGAAAATGAATCGGTTGAATCCCTTGAAATTTCAAAAATTTTTAGAGAATGTCTTCATTAGTATGGTTACTTTCTTGAGATTATTTAGTTTTAAGTTTCAATTTATCGTTTGATGAAAATATAACGAGTAATAACGAGACAAAGTTGAGATTATCGACACAATTTAACTTAGTTTTTTAAATTCTATAATAGATGATCAAAAGAAATTATAGAAAACAATGTATTCACTCAATAACCTTTATTGAAAACAATTTTAAAATCTTCATTTTCAAACCATGCTTGCGAATACTATGAACGGGCGTGTGATCATAAACTAATGTTCTCAGGTGATTCATAAATTGTTCACTAACATTGAAGAGTTGAGTAATAGTAGGGAGTTAAAAATTCCATTTCTTCGATTTTTATCAGGTTAGCAAGTAAAAAATAATTAAAATATATTTTCACATTAAATACTTATATTAATAATTGCATATCTTTGAGAAAACTTCCATTAAAATTAGTATTTTAAAGGCTGTTGCATTTATTTAAATTTTCTAATACCAGTAAAATCGACAACTTTCTCTTCACAAAATTCAGCCAAATACCATCAAGTGTTTAAATATTCCTTCAAGATTTCATAATATTTATTATTTTTTCCATTATTAGTATCCATCTTATGATACATTTTCTTTCAAATGTTCACTTTATGTCACTTACAAAGGTATATTTTTACATTTAAAAGAAGCATAAAATTTTTTATTTTTTTAAATGAAGTAACTTAAAGTTTAAAAACAACCTCGACCATACTCATTAATTAAAGATTAAATAATCTTCAATTTAATTCATTCATATCAACTGTTCAAAAATCAAATAAGTAAACTTGGATTAGGGGTTTATTTTCCATTTAAAACCCACTATATAGAGGAAAAGCGAAAGGTAACCTGAATCTAAGTATATTTAATTTTTCTTACTGTTTAGTCTGGAATTTACCGAGGAGCGACGAATCAAATAAAAAGAGTTTTTTGTTCATATATAAAAAATAGGAAAATTTTAGTACGAAATAAAAATTTGGCTAAATTTCTCTCAAAAGGAAAATATCCGCAATGTAGAAACCAATAAAAATTTATTTCTGATTTCCTGAGAGAAAATTGAAATTTATGTGCAAAATTTAAAAACACTTTGGCGATTCAACATTCATGTCGATAAATTCAATGCTAGAACTAACTGAAAAAATTAATTAAAATCAACCTGTTTCTAATTTTTTTTAAATCAGTATTTCAAATTAAAAAGTAGAAATATTTATATTTTCCATAAAATACGTTTTTAGTATCACACGGATGGAATCATTAATTGTGTCAGAATGAAAATGCGAGTCACCAACTAAAAATCGCACGCACCTAGAATTTCCCGAAAGAGTGATAATATCTATTAAACAAAAAAAATTGTTTTCTACAAATTTTGTTTTGGTATTGTGGTCATAAGTCATGTATCATTTGTATAATGAACGTGCGCTTTAGAATAAATCGCTTTCATCAAATTTTCCCTCTATCATTTTTGTTTTATCCAAAATCTAAAAAAGAAAAATCAAAACGATTCAAACTATAAAATTAACCAACCATCTAAAATTTGATCACTGTAATAAATGAAACTGAGATAAAATTAAACAAAAACTTTAAAGATTTAACAAATACTCGAAGCCAAGTACTATTTACTGGAAAATTATTCACAAAATTTATTTTTGAACATTTAAATATGTTATCATTGTAATTTATAAATCTGAAAAATTAATTCATAAACATAATTCTGGACATTAATAACCTTTCAAAAGTATCAAAATAAAATTTTATTCTCATACAACGAGAATACCTAAAAATTTATCATTGAGTTAAATGTCTTTGATTTTTTAGTCTGGAAAAATTTATAGAAATAATCCATATAAACTTTAATCCAAAATAAACAGTTTATAAATGGTATTTAAATTCATATCCTGTTATCTTTAATGAAAGGTGTCGTTTTACCAAAATTTCGATATTTAACTGAGGATATATATTTTCACGGTTGTTTCTTTACATTGCACGTATTAAGTTAAAATTTTAAATTTTAGCTCTTGACTCGATGTTAAAATATTTTAAATAACTATCTAATTTGTTTGAAAGCATTATTCATAATTTCATTCATTATATTTCCATATAATTATTTATATTTTATAAAGTTTTTTAAAAATATTCAAATCATCATAAATTTAATCTGTGGAATTATAATTTTATCATATTTAAAGCTCATTAACAAAAATTCTTATCTTATATATTTCCATAAGATTGTCTACATTTTCTTATTTTTATGATTAAACATTTATTTATGAGAATTAATTATTATTTTTAATCCCTTTGTTTAAAATACATTTCATGTCTTATAATTCAACTATTTTTGGATGTAAATCGCTCTTTAATACTTTTTTGAGGCGAAATCTCTTTCTTTTCTGAAAACATGCGAAAACATCATACGTATTGGCAATAGAGTTGATGAAAGGATGAGTTTCATATTTTGCAGGATGTGATATGAAAGTTGAAAATCCTGAGATTTTGAATTCCATCAAGCATGCCGAAAAGTCGAATTCTTTCAATCGAGTTTATGGATTATTTAAAATTATCACGTATTTCAACGTGTTTAATCAAAAATTCAAAATGCTTAATGGGCGATTTTAGAATATATTTTTCAAAAAAGTACCACTCAAAGGTAGTATCATAGCTATGTATTTAGAAACTTTAAAATTGATAAAATCGAATTGGTGTGGTTTGAAATGAATTGTAGCACGAACTAAAAATTTAAATATATGTTAAAAAAAGCTTCCAAAAGTGGATTTAACATTGCTATTCATATTACCTCAATATCGTTTTGTAAACCTTTTATTATATCTGTGTAAATTTATGTATACAAACAATTTATGTCGAAATTAATTAAATGATCACATTTAACGTTTATGTGAATTGACAAAATGAAAGAATATAGAATAATATAAAACAATAGATTGTATAACAAGAGCGTTTAAACAAAAGGCGGCACTAAAATCATGCATTTATACTATTATAAAAGGGATTACACGATTTTTAAAGTCAATATTACAATTTGTTTTCAATTTTTGAAATACAATTTTTATCATTTTTATTATACGATTTTATCTTTTATTCTTTAACTAAAATGGTAAATTTTGGTCTGATTTAGTTTAACAAAATTCAAGATGAAAATACACAATACCAAGTTGAAGATGATTTCAAAATAAGTGATCTTCTCCAAAAATCTATCATCAAAAAGAAACTGTTTAATCTTGACTCAAAGCCTCTGACTGACTCTAACTATTTCTCATGCTCATGTGTTTATTCTAATACATCTGATAACTACAGTCTTCGAGAAATGATTGGGTCTAACAATGATGTATTTTTAAACTCCACGGAAAATTTTCCTCAAAACATTCAATTTTTAGTCCCAAAACCAAAGCTCAGTCGAAATGAGCTTAGTTCAAATTTGGTCTCAAAATCGAATAAAAAGCCAGAAAAATACAAAACAGAAATGTGTAGAAACTTTGAATGGAAAGGCTTCTGTAACTATGGGGATAAATGTCAATACGCGCATGGATCTGAAGAACTTATGCCGATTGAAAAACATCCAAAATACAAAACAAAACTCTGTGCTTATTACCACACCAAAGGGATATGTGACTATGGTAGGCGCTGTAATTTCATTCACGATGAAAAATCAAAAGATCGTTAGGTATTCATTAAATTTCACTCAGGAGTAATCATGTATTATTAGAGTCCCCAAATTGTTGTATGGAACCAAGAGTACTCACTCGAAAATCTTATGAAATTCCGAGGATGGACTTTCCAAATGTGTATGACATGAGTTAATTTCAAGAGATAGTATGATTTCAAGTTTAAACAGAATAAGTTTGCTCAATTAACTGTTAATAATTTAATTTAAATTTTTAAATTTTAAAATTTTTCAATCTCAAAAATAGGCATAATTTTTGTTGCTAAAATTATAACCTCAGTTTGATCAATTGTAATTACAACATATGAGATGATTTATAATGAATTATTTGAAACATTAAAAGCTTTAATACATAAATTAATATAAAAATTAGAAGAAAAATGTCTTGTATTTTCTTCAATCTCAAAATTTATAAGTTAATGTTTCAATGAAAGATATTTTTAAGTTTCAAATTGTTGCCTTTACAATTAAAAATTTTGGAAATTTACTTTTGATTTTATGAATAAATTACATATTTTGGTATTTTTTATAAAAAACTTTACATGTTAAATATTCAAAAATTTTGTGATTCAAATATATTTCAATCCTAAATGTTTTCAACAAATTTTGATGATATCATAAAAAAGATAAACTTTCAAAATAATGTCTTAATATGAATACATTTTGTATTTGAATGGAAAATCATGACTTAATTTAATAAGAATATTTTGTAAAGTCCTAATATTTAGGATTGATTAACAATTTATATCACTACATTCAAAGAATCCACACTTTACATTTTTACCTATTGATTTGTTTGATGTTAAGCGAGTATCGTCACACTTCATCCTGTAAAGATTCGGAAAATATTTTTATTGTATTTTTAATGTAAATATAAATCTATAGTACAAACATACATAAATTATTGATATTTTTCAATTAAGAATAATTTTAAATTTTTTCTTATTGACAGAATTTTCGATGTTATCATAAAATGTTTTAATTTCCAAAAACGTGAGAATTTTCAAAGAATAAACATTAAAAATATTGCCCTTGACATATTATGGATTAAATTAAAAATCCCATCAATAAGTGATTGATTTTTTTTGAAATAAACGGAAGTTTAATTATGAAATTGTTCAAAGATAATGATTATATTTATGAAGAAAATTCCATCTATTTCTCATTTAATTACCTGGAAAACCTTAGTGAACATCAATAGATCAGTTTATTGGTACCTCAAAGAGGTAAAACGACAACCTTAGATTTTTGTAAGAATATTTAATAAAATTTTGTTGACAAATATTTATTTGAAATCTATTTTAGAAATCATATTTTTGTTAAAAATAAGTAGATTGATTTGAGAAATATAATCATTTGATACTTAACATTGTAATTGTCTTATTTTAGCACCAATAGATTTCAAATGGAAAAAATCAATCTTCAAAAATGTCTTTTTAACTTTTTTCACTACACCAGCTGCAATCAAATTTGGACTCTTTTTAAATATGAAACATTTGAACTTTTTAATATCATGTTAGGTTTTTGATGATCATTTTTGGAAGTGCATTTCAGATTTTGTGTATTTTTATAATATGTGATAAATCTTATATCCATTACATTCATTGATTTAAATTTATATTCCAACACCTTTATTTATCCAGATATGAGTTCACAAAATTTTGATTTTATATTTGTAACATTTAAGGATAAAAAACTGAAACTTAATTTATTTCTCATAAGGATATAGAATTAATAATCCTAAATACATTAATATTTATCTTCATTATGATTTCGAATTAGCATAATACGCGATTTTGTGTTGTAAATTCTAATTTATATTGAAGGGTCTCAAATACATAATAACTCATATGTTAATGTTAAGATGATTAAAATAAAATCAGATATCAAAGTTGTCATCACTAATTATCTCCGAGGTTGTGAATTTACAATAAATGGAAAAAATATTTAATACGATATTGAAAAATTCTATAATAGCAGAGGTTTAATGAATGTATTGTTCAGTTATGAAGATATCGATGGTTTCATTTATAAAAATGGGTTTTTTTGAAAAGGCAAAACCTTCTCAAAACAAAATATTTTAATTTCAAATGAAAAGTGTAAATTTATGTTACCAATATGATCATTTTCATGAACTAATAAGATTCGTTTTCTTTTCTTATCTTCGCGATTTTAGAGTGTGTTTTTAATATTTTCGCTGCAGTGATTATTGTAAGAAAAATTATGAAAGAATAATAAAAATAGAGGAGAGTATAACGTGTCAATAAATTTTAAATTAACACAAATTAAAAATTTTCTTCTTTATTTTTAAACATTAATTTTTCAAATACACTCAAATCTTGCCAAGGTCAAGTTTTCGATTTCAATAAAAATCCATTTATTTTTTAGACTGACCCATAAAATATACGGAAATTTTTTTTACATAGTATCATAATTATATTTACAGCTTAGAAATATTTTTCTTAATGTGGCCATTTTTTATGAAATTTATTTGTCATTTTATTCGATTTAAACATCAGTTTAAATTACTTTTGTTTCAAAATCATTATTTTTAAGGAAAGTTAAGTTAAATATAAAAAGTTCGAAAATTAATGGGCATTGAGAAAGAATGATCAGTGGATAACTTCTGTTTTGTATATTTTTCTTCAGATTAATGATTGATGACGTGACAAATAATCTCATTTCAAAAAATGATCATTTAATGTATCTGGATTTTAAAACAGATGAAAAAACCATAAATTTGATTTTGTAAAAGTAATCAAAAGAGTAAAATAATTGAACACTAATTTTCATTTTCTAATATTTAAACAAATTTAGATGATATTATTTGCTGTGTTCGGTTATGACATATACTATAAACTAGGTACGAATGCTTTTGACATAGAACACTATTCTCTCTCAATTCTTAAAGAGGTTTGATCTTCACAGCCCTATGCTAATTTCAAAATGTGTATTTTCAATACGCCATTTAATTCCACAGAAGTTGCATGTAGAAATCAGCTGACAGCAATTTTTCTCTGGATGCTCTTGTTCTACTGAGAACTATAATGTTGTGTTCCTGCAGCTATCTTGTTTCTTATGTTCGAGGAGGTTGATCTTTGATAGTATACCGCATTTCCGTCAGAAGCTTTCACTTGTAGATATTATCATTTGTGCAGTATCCACAGCATCATGGATGGCCAAATCCCAAAGTGGTAGAAAATTAGGGCGAACTCAACGGACAGGCTTGTTTGAGTCAAAATATTAATGAGCCACTTTCTGGAGTTGTCGATGAACCCACTAAATTCTCAAGCATCGCTTGTGTTTTGATGGCCATAAAAATTGTTTCACATATTCAGACCCGCATTGAAATACCAAGCCGAATTTATACGTTTATGGAATTATCATCCGCTTTGGTTTGAGTTCTTCAAAGTGCATCTTCGATGTATCAACAGTTCTTACAATAGTTTAGAGACATCTAACTTACGGGAATCGAATGTTACAATTAATGCTCTGATCAACTTTTTGTTCAGTCGATCGTTCATTGAAAGTGAACAACTGAAAAGTTCCACATATTCTGTCAACGAATTCTATTCTTGAATGAATTTTTCTTGCCTCTTCGATTTTACCTGCCTCTTCCTTGTTGTGCCAGGTCAAGACATAAACTATAAACAAACTATGAATGCTTTTGATCTTCAAAATTTTGTCAAAGTTCATAATGGGCAATTAAAATGTCGGTTAAATGGGATTTATTACCAACCACTTGCAAATATTTATCTTTTAGAATAAAAATAATACATTAATATTTTATAAAATGAAATCAATACTTATACCTTGTTTAAACATGATTAACAAAAATAAAAAATATTTCACTGATTTAAAATAATAAAAATTGACCGACATACCGATTATATATAAAAAATAGATGATTAAATTTTATGTTTTTCCATGACGTTATGTGTCTAATTATCCACAATAAACCTTCCCAAACAGGAAATTACTTAAAATTAATATTTTAATAGCACTTCTATGAAAATACAATCAACATAAAAAACTTATCAACACAAAACTAAATTAACTAATTTGTATCACATTTAATTTCAACAATTTAAACGATATTTGCAAATTTTAAGCTGTTTTAGCCAACTTCTAAAAAAGTATATTTTTAATATATCAAAATGTTTGTGTCTATCCATTTCTAGATGTTTTTCTCATTCACTGTATGTGATTTAAATACCATTTGAAATCTATTCTATTCACGGAAAGCAAAAATATATTCCCAAAAATTGTAATTTAGATTATTTCTTCATGGTTTTACTTTGAATTTAAATTTGTAAACATAAAAAGTTACTGAGGACATATATATTCTTCATTTTAATTTAACAAAATATATTTTCCTAAAAATTATCATTCATGAATAGTCATACATTTTCGAAGATTTCAACATCAAAAAATGGTCAAAAGTTTAAATTCTCGATTATCAAAATAATTAGAAGATAAACTGAGCATTCATACATGTCAAAAAGCTATTAATTGTACTCTTTAATTTACTCATGAAAAAATATACCAATAAATTAAAATCCAAATGATAAATTCATAGAATGAAATTTAATATATGAAGGTATTTTTGTTAGCTTTGACAGGATTGTAATAAAACCCTCATATGAATAAAATTTTAGCACTGGCTTTTTATCTGAATCATTAAATTTTTACAAATAGAACTCTTAAAACATCTAAAATAAGTTTTTTTCAAATGTTGGATATCTTAATCGAAATTTAAGAAATAACTCATGGGTTAGAAGTGGTGACGACGCTACTTTGATGAACCAAAAGTTAAAAATTGTCTAAAATTCATATTTTGTCGCTTAAGAGTTTTTTAATTATATTAAAAAGCAAAATAGCTTATTCTAATATTTTTAATTTCAATGGATAAGCCACAACAAATGAATTTTATGGTATCATTTTCCCTTTTAAGAAAATCTAATAATGATGAATCTTGTGACGTAGAAAGTATGTCATGTTCAAAAATAAAACTTGATATATATTTTGGAAATTCGGAAATATTTGTATTTATGAGTTTCTGTGATAGCTGATCATTTTCTGTGTCAAAATTCATTTAAATCCTGATTAAATATTTTAATATACTCCTTTCAAATAGTAGAAAAATAATTATGTAAAATTTCAAAAACATGAAAATTACAAAGCGAGAAATGTTTTAATTTTATTGTCAAAGAAAATTTCAAATAATCTTAAACTTAAAAAAATTAAAAGGTCGATTCTTTGAACAAATTCAGATGCTTGATTTGAAACAAATATACAAAATTTTATGAAAGAATAAAATGCGCTCAAAGAATTTAATTAAAAAGGAGAATTGTTGAAATATTTATTTTGTGATTTTAGTGAAAATATTTTTGCATAATTTAGATAAAAAACATTTTTATTAAACTCTAAAACGATATTAAGGTTAAATAAATAAATATTAGAAAATTCATGATGCCAGACAAAATAATTTTTTTGATTTACTAAAACTCTCGATTATACATTTCTTTTTATATTTCGTTGAATACTGATGTGCCAAACCTATCATGTAATTTTCATAGGAGGTTTTAGTTTATTTTAATTCTTTGATGAAGTTTTGCTTTGTGGCAATGTCCTTCCCACCTCCACTTTTTCCAACTTGTTCAGATGAAAAAACCTTGTGTAGAGTGGTCGTGGACTCTCACCCATAAAAATTCTTGGACGTTCCTCAGCTCTATATGGCGAAATATCTCTTCGGCATTGGAATTTTATATTTTCTCCGAAAATCTTTAAATAAATAAAAAATTATTTCATAAAAATAATAACCTGTATGACATCTAAATTTAATTTTTAATGTTTCAATTTTATTAAGAACTTTTTAGCTCTAGAAAAACATATTCTTAAAGTCTCTTTTGAAAATTTTTAACAATGCTCATAAAAGTATATTTTATCACTGACACGATTGAATTAAAATTCCTGATTTAGAAAACTATGTTTTATACAATAGATATAATATATAACTTTTTAATCTATTTTTGAGTGATAAATCTTTCATTCTATACCAATAACTTAAATAATGAACGATTTATATGTTAAGAATTTTCAGAATCTGTCTGTTTATCACCCAGCAAGTTTATTTTTACTATAGATATGTATGTTATAATTTTTAATTAAATTTTTCAATCTTTGAGATTGAAATTTTTCATTTACTTAATTTGAGTTAAAAGCATTATGAAAAATCAGGATCATGTAAAATATTTAATCTATGTTAAAAAAATTAGTTGGACATTCAATATGAAAACTCAATCGTAGAATAAGGCAACAAAAATTCTAAGATAATAGAAGGTCTCATATTCATGAAATCAGAGAAATCAATGTAGACAAAGTAAATTTGCTCCAAGGATTTGATGAACGATAAGCTTTTCAGAATGTGAGATTCCTAAACTATCGGAATAATCGTGTTTTTCGTAACTAAAGGACGCCAAAATTGAGTTAAACAGTTAACGACGGAACCTTATATGCAGAACTATAGCATTAACATACTCGTGAAATTTTTCATTATTTTGCCATGAAAATGTTTTCTCATTCTTGATATTCAAAAAAAATGAATATTATCAAATATACCAATAATATCATAATTTTAAACATTTAATTCTGTAAAAATTTTACATTAGTGAGAATAGCCTCAATTAAACATTAAAAATAAATAAATAACACTGTATTTTCGAATGCATCTAACATAACTTATAAATTGGTTTTCATAACGGGATTCTGTAACATCGAATTTTGAGACATTTTATTTTCAATGTATTTATTCTTGATTCAGCAAATTATTGAAATTAAAATCGTAATTTTAAGAATGTTAAAATTCTAACAAATAAGTTAAATATATTTTATAAGGAAAAATTAACATAAAATAAGATTATTACTAACTTACACCAATATTTTTGAAAAACCAAAAATACTTAAAATAACTCAAATTATGGACGCTAAGTGATAAAATCGTCATATATCAAACACTGATAATAAGCAAAATTAGATCAAGTGATTTATGTGTAAATTGAATTTAAAAATGAATTTATAGGTTGATAAAAACAATAAATCGAAAAGATAAAATATCCATAAATAATTTTAAAAATACTGATATATTTTAAAAAGAAAATTCGAATCTACATGCTTGATGCATGATAAAGAGATCTTTTCATCAAACAAATTATTTAAAAATATGATTTTTGCTGGCCATTATATTTATATTAAAACTAAAAACATTTGATTTAAAAATATTAAAGTATCTGTTAAAGGAGATTAACACACAAACGATTATTCACGATAATTATAAAGTGTATATCGCCACATACCTCCTCTCTTATTTAACTTTCTTTATAGAACCCTGGAGGTTTTCTTCGTCGAGAAGGTCTTTGCTCATTCTTAGAATTTTCTTCTGGATTTGATTTAGGATTAGCGCATCGGTACAATAGGTCGTGATTGACTCGTTTAATCCTGTTCGTATAGAATAGCTCTTTGATGTCATATACCGGATGTTCAGCTTTAATTATCTCAAACGGTCCTTCAAAGCGTGGTTCTAGCTTTGAATCCCCCTGGATTTAAGAAGAACGCTGTCACTGACAGAAAATTTTGCTTCGAAGATTTTGATATCATACAAACGTTTCATCTTGTTAGCTGAGGTTTTCAAATTATTCTCAACTATTTTTAATGCCGATCTTAGAGAGGTTTCTAAGTTTTGAAAGAATACATGATAATTTTTGACATCGGAAGCATTTGTAGGGTTGTTTATTGAGAGATCTATAGGAAGTTGAGGCTCCGATCCGTGAACCAAGAATGCAGGAGAATAGTTTGTTGAACTGTGTTTAGCAGCACGAATTGCATATAAGGCTTTATCGAGATGTATGTCCCAGTTTTCAGGATTCGATCCAGCCACGGACCTCATGATTTCCTTTAATGTCTTTTTAGTTCGCTCCATTAGACCATTAGTTGACGGATGGTAAGGGTTTGACTTTAACTTCTAGATTCCCATAAACTGGCAGATGTGCGTGAACAATATTGATTTGTATGCTGTGCCGTGATCCGTTAGAATACTACTAGGCATACAATATCTGCAAATGACGTTTGAAATAAAATTTCTGCCGCGGTATTGGCTGATATATCTGTTATGGCTGCTGCTTCGACCCATTTTCTAAAATGATTCACACGCCATAATGTATTTATTACTTTTCTTGTTGTTGGTAGGGGACTGGTAATATCTAGCTCCCATAGTCCAAATCTGCTTTTATCGGATATAGGATGTAATTCAGCTCTTGAAGTATGCTGTTTGGATTTGTTTAAGTTGCATAGTAAGCATTTAGAAAGCTGTTCTTTAACATCAGAAGCCATATCGGGCCAAAAGAACCTTTCGCGAATAGATGATACTGTTTTATGGACTTCTAAGTGACGTAAATATTTTTCATGTATCGATTGGATAATCATATACTTGCAGTGTTCCGGAACGACTATTTTATTCCCTCTTCTACTTGTGTGGTATTGAAGATCACCAATAATTTCAAAATGAGATCTTCCTCTAAGTAATTTCAGTGCCATATTGTCATTTTGGTTGGGAGTTTCATGCTGCCTTAGTACTTTGATAACATGTTTAATAGTCTTCTATTTTTTTGTTCCATTCCAAAATCCATATTAAAGTCGATCTTGATTGCTGCCGAGATTATTGAAAGCGAGTCTGCCACAATATTTTGACTACCCTTAATATACTCAATGGTATAATCGAATTCTTCCAGCTCCTGGATCCAACGTGTGCTTCGACCTCTCACGTCTTTCATATTTTTCAGAGGAACGAGTGGGTTATGATCCGTCATTAGCACGAATCAAGATCCGTATAGATAATTTCGGAATTTCCTGACAGCAGCCACGATCGCTAGGCACTCTTTATAAATGTTAGAATATTTTCTTTCTGCAGAATTCAATGTTCGAATCGTAAAAGCCATTGTTACCAGACCCTGTTTTCCTTGTTGGGAGAGAACTGCTCCAATAGCCACATCAGATGCATCACAGTGCAGAATGAATGACTTAGAAATGTCTGGTACCCCCAATATTGGTATATTCTTCAATCGATCCTTAAGTTGATTAAATGCGAGTTCAGCAGAATAGTCCCACTTCCAGGGCTCCTCCTTTCTCATTAGCTTATTAAGGGGATGCGCAATATTCGCGAAATTATCAATGAACCTGTGATAAAACCCTGAAACCCCTAAGAATGATTTTAAATCTGATTTATTTGATGGGGATTTCTAGTTTAGAAGTGGATCCATATGAGTAGAGTTAGCAGATATTCCATCTTTCGATATCGTGTATCCAAGAAATTCAACTTTCCATTGCGGAAACTTGCATTTATTCGGTTTTAATTTCAAACCGACTTCTCGTAGTTTATCCAAAACTTCCTCTATATCCGTAAGATGTTCTTCAAAGGAATTCGAAAAAATGAGAATGTCATCTAAGTAGACTCTACGGCATTTCAGTCCCTTTAGCACCTTATCCATCAACTGTTGGAAGTTGGCTGGTGCGTTGCATAGTCCAAATGGGATCACATTGAATTCATAAAGTCTTGATCCGACTTATGGGCAGTATGGAGTTTTATATTTGCTTGCATCGCTGACTGCACACTGCCAGTACCCAGACTAAAGATCAAGAGAAGAATAATATTGATGTCCCGAAGTTTCGTCTAGAATTTCCTCGATGTTTGGCGGTGAGTATTGGTCCTTAGGTGTTACTGAGTTCAATTTCCGATAGTCCACGCACAGTCTGTGACTATTATCTTTTTTCCTGACCATGACTACTGATGAACACCATGGGCTGTTTGATTCTTTTATTATTACGCAGCGCAACATGTTATCTATTTTATTTTCAAATTCGGTCTTCAAATGCATTGGGATTCTATATGGTTTTGAGCATATTGGTTTTGCGTCCCCTGTTTAGATATCCAAAGGGCACAGATTCGTATGGCCGATATCATTCTCGTTTGTTGAAAAACACTCAATTTTTTTGTGTAATAATATTGATATATTATCCCTTTGCCATTCCTGTAACCCGCAGTTGATATTTAGTTCAAGGTTATCGATAGCCGAACAATCAATGTATTTTGATTTAGAATATTGGTTTCTTGTGTCGAGTAAGGTGTTATTATCCTTCAGTATGCCTCGGCCAAAAATAAGATCATAATTTATTATGCTCGAGACTATGAAATCCCGCTTCAGTAATCTATTTTTTATTAAAACAGATAAATTAATTTTTCCATCGTGTTCGATCTCGGTTCCGTTAACACTGACAAAATTAACTTTACAAGGAGCCACTTTGATATTTTCTACGAATTTTGCGTTAATCAGCGAAATACAAGAACCCGTATCTAATAAGGGCTGACCACATCGATTGTTTGTTAGGATTTTGAAGTCGACTAGATATGGGTTATTTTCGAGGTGATTAAAAAGAGAGTAAGAGTAGAAACGACGATAGTTACAATTCTTATTTCTACAAATTCGAGCGGAATCTCCTCTTTTCTTACCAAAGGAGCAGACGATTTTCCCCAAACAATCTTGTGTTCGTTGCCCTCTCGATCCACACTTCTCACAGGTTTTTAATGAATCGGGGCTATCATAACCCCTAGTTTGATTAGTCCTTAGACTTTCAATGCCCTCTTTGATCTGACGCAAAATCTCGTCAAGGTTATTACTTTGTTTATGGCTAGAAATAACGTTTCGTTTTTTTATGGCTGACACTTCTTCAGAATGCGATAAGTTATAGCTTGGGTTTTTTTCTCCATCTACACTGGCTGCCATGTGGTGAATCCAAGTATCTGGAGTCAGCATGATATTAGCTGTTTGGCAAATCTTAGAGACATCACAGACTCCCATTGCCCGAATGTGGACTGCAACTGCATGCGGTAAAGACGCCAATATTCTTTGCGATACTAAGTAATCTCGGTCCGAAACCGAAAGTGATGGTCAGGCCGCTTTCAGGGAGGCTTCTAAATTCGATCGAAAGTTGGAAATATCCTGTCCCGGAGAAAAGGTCATCGAAGTGAAGTTTGAGAAGTCAGAGGAGAGTGAATCGCCTCTACTTCTAAGATTGCTCATCCAAGCCTTGATTTGAGCTAATTTTTTCTCTGAGGCCGGTAGAGACGATATTGACGAGCAGCGGTACTCCTTCAGGGCTCCTTCGTCAAAGAATGTAGGGAGAAGGAAGCATTGCTTAATTTGCGTCCAGTCTTCTGTTTCAGCAGTTAGTTCATATCGAAATAGCCAGTCAGACGGCTCAGATTTTCTTGAGGAAGGAGGAATATTTTCTTTCATCCTCGTCGCCATTGTTAAAGGAGATTAACACACTTACGATTAGTAACGATTATTAAAGTGTATATCGCCACAGAAACAAAATAAGCTTACTTTTTCAATCTAATTTATTGTATTTTTATCTCATAACATTTCAGGCAATTCATATTCTTCCTTATAACTTAGTTAAAATTACATGTAAAATGGCAACACTCATTATAAAGAAGTTTAATTTATATTTTTCAATTAAATAATATTACAATTCTTGAGAAATGTTTCAATGATCAATATATATATGCTCAGTGAAAATGGTTAACTTCTCACTTTTACATTATATGTTAAATGATTTTTAACAATAAATCGGAAAAAATTCTTATTTAAAATGATTTCAACCTTTAAAAACGTATTTATCATTGAAATATTTAAGAGTTACTTTCAATTATTTTTATTCTAAAACGATATTTTGCAAATATGAAAATTATGAATTTTCGAAAATAAAGATATATTTATAAGCTATAATAAACAAACAGTATTTTCAATTTGAAATAGAATTCAATGGGGAAATTTAAACTGTTTCGAGTACGTTAATATTCAAATTTTGATGCAAAAACAGCAAGTTTTGAAATTTTGTTAAATATCACTGAGTTTTTAAGCATAGGCCTTCTCAAGATACTTTGAAAAAATATTATGGCATTGATGTAACTTTATAAATCAAATTTGTTTGAAGAGTTGATAAAATATTTTATTCTAATGGGATAGTCAATAAATTTTCCATTCTATTATACAGCGATTCACATCAACTCAGAGTTAAAGTAAATTTAAATTCATAAATATGTTTATTGATCATGATTAAATTTTAAAGTTAATTCTTAACAACCTTTCAGATCAAAAATCGAACAACATCAATTTGATGAAAAGGTTTAACAATTCGGAGAATGTTTAGTTGAGAAGTGTATGAACAGTTATAATTAAGATAATACAACATTTTATATTTAATATTATGAATAACCTCAAATTGCCGAGATTTTCTACATCAGCCTAAGTTCGACTTGGTTAGAATGCCATATGACTTACGTTCAGCTGGTATGAGGATTATTAATTTCATCGGTTCTCATTTTTAACTGTTGAAATAATGTTACCTTCATGTTAATCTATGCTTGCTGCTCGTTCTCCACTTAAAAAATTTATCTTTTATTTTTATCAGTATATAGAACATGTATGTATTTCTGAACGTGTTGGTTTTGGGTCACATCTCTTTTTAAATTGTGATATCCCACATTCAAATTAAACACTTTTAAATAAAAATTACATCATGAATGATGGTATCATCATAATATATCATATAAACATCGTAATTTTCTTTAATATTACTCAGAATAATTCTTATAAATTTATCCTTTGCATTATTCATGACATTCGAAATATTTTTATTTTAGTTAGAGTTATATTTTAATGAGAGAATAAAGCCATAAAAAATAGCTCTAATTTATAAAAACATTTTTTGTGATTTTTATGGATTATTTTTTAACGCATTTTTACAAAAATTAAAAAATCGTGATTTTCTACCATGCATTTGTGGTCAGAAATTGAATTGTGATTTACTAAATTATAAAAATGATATTATTCATCTTTAAAATTCCAAAACAAATATATTATGATTTAATAAATTATGGGAAGATAAAATTTTAAAATTAACGATAAACTAAGTAAAATCCAAAATATAAAATTTTGAAATTTATTATCTTGAAATGGGTTTGAGAGAGGATATGTATTATATAGGGTTTCCCAGCAAATAACGTCATTTTCCCAAAAATTAACGTCATATTAAAAAAATCAAATAAATAAATAATTGTTGTTATAAAAATAAATTAAAATTAAAATAGATAAAATTTTTTATTTTATAAAAGATCAATTTTTAACTATTCAAGTATAATTTCACGGGATTTGGACCTCTCAATATAACCAAGCATTTTTCGAAAATAACTACTACAATCCGAAGAAGTAATTATATTAAATCCATTTTGAATAAAATTTTTCAGTTCGCTTTCATTCTGTGCATTTTCCCTTATAACGTAATTTTCCACTTGGAAAATACATTTTCAATTGGATTAAGCATGGGACTATAGGGAAGATAATTAATTATTATTATATTTTCCAATTGTATTTCACGTAATTAACGAAAATGATGGATGTGGGCATTATCCATTATAAAAATCGGCTCGATAATTCCCTTTTCAATACATACCTCTTTACATTGCAGCAAATATTCTTTGAATTGAATACCGGTTACAGAATTATCTTGAATATGATGATTTACCATCCCATATTTATTACATGCAGCTATTACCGAAATGTTCCTTGTTTTTATTGAACGTGTTCGTAAATGTGCAGATCTCCTATTAAGCTTCGCCCTCTTTTCGTTCTAGTTGCAACACTAAAACCTACTTCATCAATAAAAACAAAACGACCATCTTCCACGTTAAAATGCAAATTACTAAAATTTATTGCATATTCAAATCTCAGTTGAATGGTTCTTTCACAATTTCTGCTCTCTGGAACAAGAGTTAATTGTTTTATAGAATAATGAAAATCGTTTAAATAACGATCAATCGAACTTTTACTTATTTGAATTATAAATTCCCGCTCAATGGTTGTTTTCAATGCTCTAAGTGTTCGTGTAGGATCATCATTAACCAACTGAAGAAGCCTGGCCTTTTGATGATCATTCAGCTTTGTTTGTTGTGAGCGACCTCGTCTTACTGTATCCCTCCCATCAAAAAACCTTTTGGAGAATGTAGATATAGTTGTTCGAGGATTTAATAATCTTCTAGCAATTTCTGAGATTTGTATTCCATGATTTAAATATTCTGCTATTGCTCGTTTTTGTTCAGTGGATAAAGTCCTTCTTCTCCTTATAATTCTTTCATTGTTAATGTGATTCTCTTCCTCAGTCATTTAATGGCATTAAAAAATTACTTTAGAGGTTGATTTCAAAGTGTTTACAAAATAATAATATCACGGCTTTTAATTTTTACTCCAATTATTTATTTATTTGATTTTTTTTAATATGACGTGAATTTTTGGGAAAAATGACGTTATTTGCTGGGAAACCCTATAAATTAACAAAAGTTATAAACTGTAAAATGTTAAATATTTTTGTTTTTAAACCATATTTTGGGTTTAACTAAGATAAATATATTCTAATTTTTTGAGGTGTTAGTGAAAAATATTTTCATAAAATTGATGAAATGAATGCTTACATCAGATATTAAACAGAAGTAAAATATTCATTTCACAAAGGTTATTGATTCAAAATTCCATCCTTTAGATTTAAACTTTTATGTTAAATATATATTTTTACCTTATCATTCATAAAAACTGGATATATGTTAAAATAATTAATATTCTTTTATTCTTTTTCAGATTTATATCAGAAATTTGACTTTAAAATAAAATATGCATTTTTGGTATTAGCGATTATCGTTTATCGATTTCAAATATATATATGCACTTTTTATTATTTTATTTGTGGCACGTTAGTTTCTTTAAATGAATCAGACCAGTTTACATTTTGTTCTATTTAAATATATATTGTGTTAAAGTACCAATGTGATATTATCTTTCTCAATATATCTGACTATCCTCTCATTCTCCATAAAAATTTTACATTATGTTTTACAATTAATTAGAATTTATATTTTGAATATTTATGTAGTATATGTAAAATGTGGAAAACCTAACTACTTAACTACTTTGGTATACCAAAAATATAATCTTTTATTTAGAAAAACAAAAAATAAACTTGATTCACGATTCACGAAATTTAACCAGCATAAATAAAAATGATGCGGTTTTAAAATTTAAAGAAATTATTATCATACAAAACATATATAAATATCTTAAAGTATTGAATACTTTCTTTTCTTAAAATCAACGTGGAGGGATATAAAATTGAAATTTAAAATAACATTGAAAATCACACTCATATCATAACTGACTTGCTTGTCATAAATATATTTGAAAATTTGTGAAGTAATGAAATGAGATGAAATGTTATATTATCTGTTAAAATGAAAAAGTATACTCATAATACTCAAATTATCGATATTTATAAACAAAACCTCATCTATATTTCTTTTAATATATTTTGGTTTTCGAAAAAGATCTTATTTATCATCGATTTTAAAATGTATAAATATAGATAATTTCAAAATTTTAATTTTCTGCACATGTTGAAAATATCTAAAAAAATCTAAACTCAAAAAAGTTTCAAATAAAGTAGATCAGATAAGTTGTATTTTAATGGTGTAGATTTTTAGCATAATTTCATTTATAATTAAATATACACATAAAATTTCATGATTTCTTATTCCTTGGTTTTAGAGTATCATTATTTTTTATACTTTTAAAATTTTGGTGGACGAATTGATGAGCTAAAAATATAGATCAATAACTTAAAGTGAATTATAAATTTAATTTAGATATAAACTATCGTTTTTTTAAGATAGGCGGTTTATTAAAAAAGTGTATTGTTTTTACGGCATTATTTGAATGAATATTTTATCGAACAAGTCGAATGTATCCTGCTACTTTGTTAAACGTATAATTTTGAATTTTAATAAAATTATTAAAAACAGATATCTCATTTAAGCAACGTAGATATTTCGCGCAGGTAGAACAAAAATAAATTTTATTTCAATCGAAGTGACTTGTAGTTTTAAGTCAATTATAAATTATTTAAATGAAGCATAACTGTAAAAATGGAACTATTGATGAGTTGCTGCAATAAATTTAAAAAGAGTAAAAATAAATGGTTTTCTAGTTTAAAAATTAGTTATTGAACAAAACAACATTCTTTATTGAATTCTTTAATAGTATTGAAAAGAAGCCGTGGGCATGCTTGTGCGAGCCTGTACATGCACGATGCCATTAGATTTTTATTTTATCTGAGCTTACCACTAATCTTGAAAAAATTCCTAAAACCATCTTTAAATTTTAAAATTAATGTAATTTAATGGTCAATAATTTAATTTGAGAGTGTTTTAAAACCACCTAAAGTTGTTTTGATAATAAAATGTTTTAATTATTTAATTTCTAAGAGTATGATATTTATTGATTGGTATTTTTTATTTAACAGAAATATTGCCACTATCAGAATTTGAATTTATCCTTGGATACAAAAAAATTTTATCGAACTGGTACTCTAAATGTCAAAACTCATGTATAGAATGTAATTAATCGATAAAAAGAGTTAAAAATTATTTCTCAAATGAAGAGAAATAATACAGATTTATGAAAAAAAATTCCATCTGTTATCTTTCAAATATTTCGATATTATCGGATTATTTTTGAAATTTGTAGACCCGGAACAATTATAAAGATAGATGAAGGCTGCTAATATCGCCAACAAAAACTTGTGATATTTACGTGAGAATGTGAAACCACAACATGTATTTCGTTATTCATAACAATTAAGGGAACATTCAAACAAATTAATCAATTTTGTGACAATGAAATTTGAAAATTAAACGAATGCGTGAAAGGTGCTCAAAAGTCATCCAGGTTTCACGGATGGATAAATAAGGAAGCGGAATATCGTATAAAATTATTTTTCTGATCTGTGAATTTAGTTAAATTTTGTTTAAAATAAATAATAAAATAATTAAGAAGTTTTTTAAAAATTTTCAAATTATTTGGGGTGTTTCATAAAACATGGTTCTTTTAATTTAATTAAACTTAAACAATTTTTGATTTTCAAAATTCTAATTATATATTATTATAATTTTATATATAACATGCACCATAAAAATGCTATATGACCGTCCAAAACTTTTTTTAATGATTTTCTTCAATATCTTATAAGTTATAAACGAGTTTAACCGATTAATAATATATCGTTTTTTGTATATAATGATAAATAAATTTATAATATCAAAAACTGGAAATTAACCATTGAGTAATTTTAGCCTATAATCACCAAATAACGTATCGAAATACATAATCAAAAATTATTAGTTTAAAATAATTTTATAAATGAATATAAAGCAGCTCTTACTCTATATATATAATAAATACATCAACGAAAATCAATCAACATTTCAAATAAAATATCTAAAAAGGAGAAATTTATTATGTTGGGATGTTGAAGACAAATAATTTTCATTGATTCATTTTTAGTTTTATGAAATTCAATGTTTCATAAATTAGGTTATTAAAATCAGTGCTTCATTTTATAACGTAGATATGTGATTTAAAATAAAATTCTCAGAGATCTTCAATCAATTATATAAACACAGATGAGATAAATTGCATAAATAAAAAATGCCATAATTGCCGAATAGATATAAATCTTAACTTAAACTATGAATGTATACTCAGATTAGTTGAATGGTATAATGAAAAGCGTAGGGATTTTTATTTGAATATGCTTGGGCCATTATTAAAGAGGAATACTTCATCGAATTTTCACAAACATTTAAGTTGTTGTTAAATACTTGATAAGGCAAAAATGTGATCATAAATAAATTATTCATTGCGCAGTTTCGTTTTCTGTCGTATAAAAAAGGATTAAAACAAACAATACATACAGATTTATTTCGAAAAAAAGATAATCTAACAAATTCATCCAATGGGTTTAACGATGATTTAGTTTGTCACATAAACTTAAATTAAACATACGAATATAAATTGAACATATGAGCATGCTCTATATTGAAATAGTAAAAGCTAACAAAAGAATTCATTTTATTTATATAATTTAATTTAGTTCATTAATGTTAAAAAAATGTATATATTTCAAAATGATTCTTTTAACATTGATGGATGAAAGAGCGATAGTAACATAACATAATAAAAAATTTAAAAAATTTAAAATAAAAAGAATCAAGATATTTAATAAACAATGAAAATAGTTAATATATATTTTCGCGTTGAGTTTTAACTATAATATACATGCGCAGAATCGTAATTGTTGAAATTTAAGGAAAATGTTATAATTTTTAAATAGAGAAGTTGTGTTGTTAAATTTAACATTTTAAAACTTGAAATAAAATTCTCGTGATGAGAATGAATGAGATTGTATGATAGCTAATTTTAGGTTATGCCTAAAAAGAATGATCAGATTATTGATTTTATTTGTCTCTTGAATTTCGAGAGTTAAAAAAATGGTGTTTAACACACCAATTTACGCACGCGTATATATTATTCTGCAGGCAAATTGTACCTTTATGCCTCCAAAAGAAAAAAAATACGAAAGAAATCTAAAATTTCCATCCTTCAGAACAAGGACATAGATAATCAAAATAAATCGAACAAAAGTATTATGAGAAATAAAAAATTAAAAAACAGTGAAGATAGGCTCATTGGTTCTAGCTTTAGACTTATCAATGAGAAATTTTACACAACAAAAAGTTCCGACATGAAAGACATCGTAGTTACAAACCCTGAACTTTTCCATCTATACCAAATTGGACTTAAAAATCAAACTCAAAAATGGCCTGTGAATCCTGTCATGGAAATTATTGAAATGTTAAAAAGAATGTTTTTGCGTATTTTAATTTTAGGAATAAAAATATTATTGTGGCAGATATGGGATGTGGCGAGGCTTTAATTGCCAAGAATGTTCCCCAATTTGTGCATTCGTTCGATTTAATTTCAACTGACTCGATTATTCAAGCTTGTGATTTTTCAAATGTTTAAAGTGCTTTGATTTAAGGTTCCTCTTTCTGATGGTAGCGTTGATATCGTCATATTTTGCCTCTCTTTGATGGGAATTAACCTTTCTGATTTTTTTTCGGAAGCATGGAGAATTATGAAAAATCAGTTTAGTCATCATGAATAAACGTAGAGGTCAATTGATTATCGTGGAAGTTCAAAGCAGAATATCATCTCTAGACACCTTCATCATGTCTATCGAAAGTCACGGATTCGTGTCTACTTCAAAAGTATTCATTATTTTAAAGTATAGAAAGAATTGACAAATTATTTCTACCTTCTTACATTTTCTAAAAATAGTAAATATCATGGTAAAGGAATGGTTATTCACCTTAAACCGTGTTTATTTAAAAAGAAATAGTTTTGTATATAATATTTTACAATTTGAGTATTAATAACGTCGTCTTTAAACGATTTTGTGTTTACCATATACTCTTCTTTCTGGAATTTAATTTTAATTTTAAACGGTTCAGTATTCCGCTCTGAATTCTATCTTTTGATTTGAAGAATATCTTTAAATAACAATTAATTTCTCATATGCGAGAAACTTTGTTAAAAAAACCTATAGCGCAAACTTGTAAAAATTTTACTTTATTTATATGGATTTTTAAAATTCGATTTTATGCTAGATTGAGATTTTTTGCTTGTTAAAAACAATTATTTTCTGTAATCAGTTAAAGGCGTAATAATTTCGCCCCATTCAAAAACATTATTTTTATAATTTTTATTCGTCTGTTTTATGACTGTGGATACGCGTAAAAAGTATGGGATAACTCTACAAATTTATTATTATTTTCTATATTTTACAACAATTATTCAAGCACTTTATTGCAAAAATTTGCACTTATAATATCAAAAACATTTTGTATGTTAAATGATTTCGGAACATGGCATATTTATACGAATAATCCCTTTTTCATTGGTTAGATGCAGATTTTTTGACTTTAATACCATTTATATAACCAAAGCATTACGTTGGGATAATTTAGCATGTGATATTTAGATTAGGAACAATAAAAATTAATTTTATAACATTGGTAGTCTTAAATTTAAATTAATTATTTAGTATGGCAATTATGTCATCATATTGTTCTTCATTTTTAACTCATTTCGCGTTCGTTAATTTTCGTTATTTTTTATTAAACCACGTTCATATGCATATTCATTTCCATCGATATTTTTATATTTTTTTGATTTCAAAATGTCTAATCGTTTACAATAGTTCTTAGAATCACTATTTATGTATGATTAATAGACGCATATGCACAAGTAATGAATTTAACTTTTAAAACGATCACAATTTTAAAAATTTTGTGTAGTTATAAATATTAATTACATTTAATCTATTTTGGTAATTTTTTCAACTTAATTGTATTGAATCTACAAATTATTTTTTCGAATTGGATTATTATTCATAAACATATAATTCAACTAATTTTTATAACATAAGTCATGAATCATATGAGGTGAATCGATATCTTACCTCGATGGTCAAATTCTATCCTGTTTGACTGTAATATATCCATGCATTATAACATCTAATACTTACAATATTTTTCATCTTGGAAGCTCACAAATTTATTAAGAATACTACAATTTAAAATTTCAAAATCACCATATCAACGGACATCAGCTAAATATATTTATGGATTTATTCATTGTATGAAGATGGTTAATCTTTCAATTACGAAATACTAGCAATCAATAAAGAACTCTTTTTTAAAAATTAATTTGACACAAAAATTAATATTTCTGATGACTTTATAATTATTTATTTTTCTATGACAATTTAGATAGTTTTATTTTACTCAAGAATCGTCTATACCTATCTAGTGTAATTAAATAAAATTTTAAGAGAATAACCCCCTTGCTTTGTTCAATACATAGCCTTTTCACAAACTATAAATTCATGGTTAATGAAAATACATCTCTGTCGGATTTAAAAATGGAGTATATCTACTGGATATTTTACTCATCTTGCCAGTTCTTCAAGACTAAAAGATCTTGATGACTGTGAATTTTAGATTATCCTTTTTAAAAATTAGGAATCTTGTAAAAATTTATTTTAGAATTTGTATCTCCCATTCAAAAGAATAAAGATATCTATCATATACTGTATTTTATTCGATCTTGTAAGTTATCATTCATTATTAATTCATCGTAGCTATTACAAAAATATTTTTCTTCAGAAATTGATAAAATTCATTGCGGCTTAGTCATTCCTTTACCTTTTTACGTTAGCTATTTTTTCTGATTCTTATTTCAGTACAATGTTTCGGTCTTGACTATCATGCAAAAATATTCGATAAAATGAAGAAATTCCACTCAGACAACGAGTATTATATTACAATCTATTAGACCTGTGAGAAATTTATTTTTCTTTAAACAGTAGAAACTCCCTAGATATTGTAATTTTACTCTGAGATATTAATATCGAAGGTCATTAAAATTTTGAACTGAAAGGTTGAAATGACGCTTCACAATTTTAAACTACGTAGGTGAGTGCAAGATGAATTTTCCGAAAGTTAAATTAAGATTATTTATTGATGCCATGATCACGATGAATATACGTTGTGTTTGTACAGTGGTTTGAAGTAAATATTGATAACCTAAAATGAAATAATTTAAAAGTTAAATCAATGAAAAAGAAAATAACAAAACATTGAATGGAGGGTTAAACCCCATTTATTACGCTTTTTTTCAAGCAGTCATTGTTAAATAAAAGCCATGGTATAATATAATCCGACAAATTTGGCATTGATGTTACTGAACAAGAATCAGTCTTCCGATTTAACAAATCATATATTCCATTTGTATTTTCTTCTCTTCTTATAAAATTATTAAACTTAAATAAAAATCTTCAGGAAATATTTAAAAATTGGCTCTATCTTTGAAGGAATTTAATTTCGCATTGATAGGAATCCAGAGAGTCGTAATCAACATGGAAGAATCTCACGTTGTCCATTATTTATGTAAAGATTTTTCATTTCATTGAATCTGAACAAGATAAAATAAATCAATAAATATCGAGCAGTAGACGCCTGAGTGTTTTAATGGCTTGTTATGAACCAATAATATTGTTATTAGCTGGAAGGAACATACAAATGATTCTTCATTTTAAATTTATAATTGTTGGGTTTGGTGTAGTTTAAACTCTTGAGCAAGAATAGGTTTTAATGATGTGAAGATGGCACTGTGATTCGTCGATATTTAATGTCAGAATACCTCAGATGGTTGGTAGACGATTTGTGCCATTGAACATATTATACCCTTTCTTCTTTCAAGAATATATCTAGCGATCTTAGAGGATTGAATCAATTAATGCAACCATTTACAAGCTGTGGCATCAAGAAAAATACTTCCCAGATGATGTGAAATGTCAGTAAAATTAGATAGGTTTGTGTCGTTTATCAAGCCACGAATAGTATCCATCATAGCATAATTAAGTTTTCTCTGTAAACTTCCCTTCCTTAATTTAGACATACTATGAGTCATAGAAACACTTTATGATGTATTTGGCAGTTGATTTCGGTATATTTATAGTCATTGATACTTCCCCATAGACTTCCATTTGTTTTAAACTTTGTATATTACAAAATTTATCGTTTCATTTGAAATTAATGTTGTCACTAACTTGAAAAGCAACAAATTTTGGGTATCATTGAAAATGATAACTATATACTAATTTGGTATATATTTCTGGCGTTGTTCCAACCACACGTCATTTTGCTTCACTTGTGGTAGCGAGTAGCTTATCTTTTCCACACTAATTACCTTGATGTCTGTGCACGTATTTTGGTGATATTTCTTCCTTTACACTCATATTTGAAAAAGTAAGTTTAAATGGACATCCTTAATAATATATAGTTTTGTTAAAGATACGTCATTCAAAATTATTTGAAAAGTCAAACATTTTTCTTAATTATTATTCATTTTTTAATTATCTTGAAAGATGTGTCACATCTGAGAATTAAATTCATATTTTAAAATTTTGCAAAGTTATAAAATATTTTTAATGAGTCGCCAGTTATGACGGCTTAGATGCGCGATATTTCCAGTAAAACTAGGAATATGGGTCTGAAAAGGTGTATGCTTCGAATATTTAATTTTTATGAGATTATCTTTGGCTTAATATGAATAAAAATTATCGCTCAAATTCTTATTTGATCATCATTTGAAAATATTGATATCGCACGGTCTAGTCGTTTATTTTAACTTTTCCTTTCTATTATACTTATTTTCGGTTGAGTTTTTTACACATTATTTGCTTAGTCTTATCAGTTTCAATAGGCTTTGTAAGGCACTTTCAGTGTGTTTCTTGAGTTTTCATACATTTAACTGGTAAAAAACATAATTAATAATTTCACCTAAATTCTCAATTTTAAAATTCTACTTTATAGATTTCAATGCTTGTATATTTTGTTGAAAAGGATCACGAAATTTATAAAAAGTTCTATAGATTGCATGATGTGTTTATAGGATTATATTGTTTGTTTAAAGATTAGGTATATTATAGATATCCATATAGAATCATTTTAATTTGACTTTCTACAAATTATTGTCCATAAATTTAATTAGAAGTTTGATGATAGTATAAAAAATGTAAAGTTCGGATTTTCAAAAAACTTCTTGATCAATTGTGATAAATGTGATTATTTTTTGTTTATTTATTATATTATTGCAAACAATTAATCTAAAATTGCTATATTTCTGGATTAAAAATTTTGAAGATATGTAATGTTAACAAAATATCTTTTAATTATTTTTAGAATTTATGAGGCGATTACAAAAGCTTAAATTGCATTAAGGTATCAAAAAATAATACAAATTCTTAAATATACTTTTTATTTAAAATATTTTTTGACTTTAAAAACAAAATAAGTTGTTATTTTTCAGACAACGAAATTTAAGCATATTTAAACGTTTATTTTTAATATTTCAAAACCCAAACGAAGCATAAATTTTTTTTTTATTTTAATGAATATAATGATCTATACGCTATTATACTGGCTATTTTATGTTCTCTCTTTTTAGAAGCTGTAGGAATTAACAATAAAACTGAATTGGATGCCGATATTAAATAGATTTGATATTAAATTAAATAATATTTAAGAATATAATTTCAAAAATAATTCAAATGCAATTACACTTTAATTAATATTTGGAATTATAAACCTAATCCATTATGTTCAGTATGAACAAATTCAGACACCTATTAAGTTTCATAATAAAATATAAATTCTTTGATAATGTGTTGTAGTTAAATTATTTTTTGAAATTTAAGAAATCCATGTATATTTTCCCCGACGATCTGTAGATTTGAGAGGAAAAAACTGATTCAATTGTTAACAATATATGCTTTCGCCTCTGTTCAAGGTTCTCAAAAATTCTCGTCGGTTGTGTTAAATCATCCGTCGCAATTAAAATAGGATAATTGATTGAGTTAAGAACAAATGAAATCCTTTATTTCTCATTATCATTTGGAAATAACGGTTTTGAAAAGTTTAAATTTGAACGCACGTTCAAATATACATATTACATCGGTGATTTTTCTGAAGCTGTTTATCAAAACAAGAGGAATGTCGTGAAATATTCTAATAAGGTTGAGAAATGCTGAAGAAAATATTGTGAAAATCAAATCCATGACAGTCGTAGTGTTCATCTTTCTTGTAGTTGAGAAGATTTTTATAGATTCCATTGATCAAATTGAACCTTTTTTGTGAGAATTCACTCGAAAAGACTGAAATGCAAAAATTATTAAAAAGAGTTTTTGAGATTGAAAACCGTTGCAAGACAAACCGAGTTCATAGTTTCAGAGATTTTGGTGATAATTTTGACTGTGCAAAGCCATATTAAATTGCAAAAAAATCTGTACTATTAAATATATTTTAAATTGTAAAATAAAAAATGAAATTTAATCATGAAAAGTCATAAATTAGAAATCGTTAACAAGTATTTACATATAAAAACAAAATAAAATTGCAACAGCAGAGCTTAAAAATCTCAAAAAAATTTAAGACGGATATTTGTATTATTTAAAAAAATTAAATCTGATCATTGAACAAATGCTGCAGAAATAAAGTTGAATAAGGATGTTCGGGGAGGGTGTTTTTTTAATGTGTGATATTCCCACGCTACCTCACAATTTTTGTCTTTAGTATTGAAAGGGCACAATACGAGATAATGATTTAAATGGGTGTATCTAGTATTAAGAGCCTAATTGAACATTTTTTAAAATGAAAACATTATTTTAAAGATAATTTTACAGTGTCGAATCATCCTTGCAGTGTAAAAATAAAGGATGAATAAAATGTTATATCTTTGTGAATGCGCGGTACTTAGATTAAAAGCGATACCTAGTAATTTCTTGATCAGGCACTTTCCACTTTCTTTGTTAATAGCTTAAATAAATATATTAAAATATTTTAATTCAATAAAGTATACTCTTTGGCCTATTGAAGGAGATCTGTTTCTATAAATCATATATTGATGATTGTTTATGCTACAATCTACAAGAGAAATACACTCATTTAATAAATTATTAAAGATTACAGTCAAGAATTCCTCACAACCGAATAAATGTTACTATTGCTTGCTAAAGACCATATTTGATCTGTTTTACAATAAATTAATAAATCGTGTTTTTAGAGTCTGTCACAGGAACGTTAAATATCATATTTGATGGACGAAAATATATTCAAATAAAACCGATAGTTAGTTAATTATATATATTATTCAAGATATTATCTATATATTTATATGTCATGATTAATTGCCGTTTTCATTTAAGAAATATAATCATTCTAAAAATTCCAATGGAAAATGAAAATGATTGACTTAAGATGCTTAAATCTAACAATTAAATTTATCTTTATTTAGTTATTGAGCACAAAACTTACAGATGTTTAATAATATGATGTACCAAAGTGAAAATAAAACACAAGATCTTAATGTCAATTCAGAATAATTTATCAGTAATGGTCTTATTAAGAACCGAATGACAAAAAACAATTTTATGAAAATTTCAACTTCGTTCATACTTTTGATGCTGTGATTAAAGGTTTCAAATATTGTTTTTTATGAACTGTGTAAAATTGATTAAATGTGTGTCAATAAATTATTAGTAATTTATAAATTTTATTTCTATCCCTTGATAAGTTTATCATTGATAAGATATATCCTTTATGCTTAAATCAACACATTCTAATGTTTGGAAATAAAAAAATATATGATGATAAAATAAGTTTGATAATCATAGCAACTCAACAGAAAAGTTAAATAAAAAATATCTATAAATTATATTATAAAATTCAAAGAAAATAAGTAGAATCAGAATTTATCTCATATTATTCGAAAAAGTGGTTTTCATAACTTTTAGGAAAAACATTAATATGTTTTAAATGAGGCCTCAGCCCATTTTCAATGTCGTTTCGAAGTAATGAGCGAGGCCTCTCATTGGTTATCACTGAGAAACTGCTTATTCGATTTAAAGATTATCTTTTAGATTCAGTCTAAGAAAGGTTATTTGACAGATAACTATCAAGGATATGCCGAATAGTTATACCGATGCTTCTCTCATGTACAAAAGGCATAATATTATCTCAGAAAAATTATTATAATTATTTCAGTTATCCAATAAAACGTTTGATGAATCTGTTTGAAAACATAATCATGTTCTTGATAGAAAATATACGTTTTTCAAAAAAATGTGGAAGTATGGTTGTGCGCGATATTATTTAATAGTTTTCATTATAGAAAACGGTACTCTTACAAAATTACCAATACCAATTTCTGAAATTGAGTTAATACGCTTTTTAGATCGAATAACTCTTATTGTAGTTTCACGGCTAATATACATTCTAGATTGTTTTCAATATAAAAATTGTAAAAGCATTGGCAGTTAAATATGGATAGTAACGTTTAATATTTTGAATAAATGATGCATCAGTATCATGAATTTTGTGTTTTAATCGTATTTTTCAATCATATAAATCTAAGCAACTATTTTATTTTGCTTTTTGAATACTTCGATACGCTGCGATAAATAATTCATATAAAGAAAGGAAGTTATTTAGTATTGCTCGTCTCTTGTGCATATTATTAACAAAACAGAGGACCAAAATTTGTTCAATTTACTGTATAAATTCAGTTAATAATGCTCTTAGTTATCAAAAATCCGTTGCAAGGACTGCATTAAAACTTTATAATGAGTGTCTGAATTTTGATCTTGAATAAATCATAAAAAGACATGAGATAATGTTTATGCAAAGCACTGTTATGTCTCGGTTTAAAAGATTATTCAATTTAAAATGTAAATATCTGATAAATGTTTGTTCTATTATGCATATTTAACATTTTTAGTTATCAAACTACTGCTGGCGATAGACTAAAAAGTGTCTTTTTAGCGAATTAGTCAAAATAAGCAAGGATAACCTTCAATCTAATCGTAGGGCTCATAAATTCTTAAATCACCCGATAATGGAGAATAACATTCTTATTAATTATAAGAGTTTATCTTTAAATGTTTTTTAAAAGTGATCAAAAAATAGATCATGATATTTTTTTAATTGCATAAACTTCATGTGTAATTTCCAAAAAATCGTGAGCAGTATATATTGTGAGTGATAAAATTTAGTTATACACATCGAATAAAACTGTTTCTAAAGAATAATTTTTTTCATAAAATAAAAATAAAAGTATAACTTCTAGGTTTTACGATATAGATTTAATCGAAGACATTCTTTACATTTGAAATGGTTTACAGTGATTTAAATGACTTCTACATCATTTCAAATTGGACATATATAATCAACACATTCGTGAATAAATATAAAAACAAAACTACGGCAAAATAAATTAAGAGAGTTCTTTTAATTTCCAGAAAAAATATATGACCGAATTTGAATTCTTAAATGATTGATGAGACAAACAATCAGAATATTTTGTATATTTTAGAAGTTTACATCATTATTCATTTGATTATAATCATATTGTCCGTATTTTATAAGAAACTCAAGGTAAGCCTCATTTTAAGATATGAAGATAAAAACCAATCAGATCAATATTACTGTTCAAAAACATCTCAAAATTTTTGAAAAACAATTTAAACCAAATTCGATGTTCGAAACACTTTAAAAACACCTTACACAATGCTTTAGGCAATATTAAAAGACATTTTGAGAACCTAAAATAAAAATTCATAATTTTAGATACATGTAAGATGAAAGATTTCACGTTTGTTTGGTATTATAAGTCGAATAAAATAATAAAAATTAATTCGCCTAGCTCACAAAATCTTCAGTTGATAGAGCATATTTATCAGTCTAATCTAAGTAAAAATTAAAAATTGAAAAAGTTGATCATATTCCTAAATCTTTCGAAAATATATGATAAAACATTAAATTTGTAACTATCGTTGTTCTTAAGCTGATCAAACGAAAATTAATCTCTCAGAGTCAAAGTGCATACACTTTAATAGAAGAAGGGAAACATGAACTTTGATTTTTATTCTGAGAATATCAAACGAACCTATCTTTTCAGTCAAACAAGAATATCTCAAAAAACTATTAAATAATAAATCATAAAGGACTAGTTAGATACCTGGAAGGAGTATGAAATCATTTTTGTTAAATTATATTTGATAATTATTCGTGAAAATTAAAAATTTATAAAAGAAAATGAGTTGAAATATAAGACATAAAAATTAACTAGATAAACCATGATGAAAAATAGCGTTGATGAATCTGTCTTTACAACTTACAAAAATCATTTAAACCATACAAAGGATTTTTTATAAATCAGAAATAAACTAACAAATAATGGAGTTGACTAATATCGTATAAATGACATATCAAATTAAAATTTTTATATTCAATGAAAACGCAGATGTGAGCCAAAATGAATGAGAATTGTTAAGTTTTCAAGCATTAAAATAAATTCTAAATGGTTGGTTAATTGTATATTATGATTATGTATGAAGTTTTGATATTTACGACATGATGTATTCCATTAATTTTTGAAAAATAACACGAAAATATAATCAAAAAATTTTATATATTCTTGCATATAACTTAACACATAAGTACTGGCATATAATAAGAAACATGTTTGAATTTAAGGGTTAAACCAGAAATTTCAGCTTACAATATGTAATATATGTGGATTTAATTTAATTACAAATAAAGATTGAATATTCAAAAATTCTTTGTTTAATGTTTCAGAGATGGTTCATGGTTATTTAACAAACTAAGTTCTGATACTTATCGATCGATATATCTGATTCACAAACATAAAAAAGTACTATTTAACATTTAAAACATGTAGTCTCAGCTAAAAAGAATAAAATAATTTTTAGTGCTATATAAATATCAAACAATATGTTTAACACAAAATGTTCAATATATCCATGAAATAACAACAAGAATATCCGAAATTATATTTCAGCTATAATAATGTTTACTTCCGTATTTTTCAACCATTTCAAGTGAAAATGGAATGGATGTATTTGATCAATACTAGTAGTTATATTCTTATGAAAATTCTTTTCGTTGTTTCCTATTTTGTTTTTAATTTCAATAAAAGCAAATTAAGATTTAAAACAGTGATAATTATTGATGATATTATATGAATCTTCATTTAAGTAATTTAAGAATTGAATGAAAATCTGTGAATATAAATAAGTATTTCCATTGTTCGATGCTCTATTTAAACCTTTATTTGCAAATTTAAGGAAAATTAAAAGTATATTTCATTAAAGTTTTTGTTATAAATTATTTGATGAACAGTTTGTACATTTAAATTCTTTTATATGTAAACAATTAAAAAAGATATATTAACCGATGCAATTAACATGAATTATAATCCTGAATACATGTTAAATTCAGATATTTATTCAAACAATACCTAAAAATTTCATTTCTTATATTCTCGAAGGTAAAATATGTTTTGAATTGTAGAATATAATTTATAAAATACTGAGGATATATATTTAAAACATGTTAGATAAAAATATATAAAATATATAAATTTTATCTTAAAATTTATTGTTCATATATCTGTCTTTTATAAAAAAATAGTTACATTAAATATTTTATTATATTTCATGTTCTAAACTATAGTATTATTATAAAATATATATTTAACTATTTTAATAGACTTTTAGGTTCTTTTGTTTGTATATAATGAAAAATTTCATTGAAAACGTAATTTTTAAATAAAATTCTTATTTAAAACTGTAAATGATTGTGTATGGGAAGAAATATTTAAATATTAAATTTTCGGTCTTGGAAAAAATCCCTCTTGTGCAACTCCACACATATTTTTATTCATGATAATTCTGCAATATCCTTCTTCACCCCACTGAATACCAAAACTAAATTGTCAAAAATAGTACCTATTTTTTGCGATATAATACGGAGGATCAGCTTCTTTATTGTACCCAACTAATAACAAAGTGTGATCTAAATTCGTCGTACTACAATTTTCAATGTTTAAAACTCCTTCTTTATAATTTTTGAACTCTGTATGATTTGAGTCAATTTTTACAACAACAGGTCCCACATCGTAAATTGCGAAAACTAAACCGATTTCATCGCCAGGTAATATTCTCACAAAATCCATAATTTGATGTTTTGAATATGTTTGATTTTTGCATTCTCCTACCTAATAGTAATATTTAAAGGATACTTTTCCATTGTATTTATAATCTTCTTCAATTGAAACACCATTATCATATACATAAATTAACGTATTTAATGCAGATCCATCTTTACAACCGTTATTACCATAGGATTGACTACAATCAATTATTTCTTGTGCACATAACTCGACCAAAAACCCTATACTAATTGCGAAATGAGATTCAATACTTCCAATCTTATAAAAAAATAATATTTTACAGTGCTGAATGAATACTCTGCATTACAATCACCTTGATCTTTAACCACTGAAACAACATTTCTTTTTCTCCAATCGATATAGGGCCCAGGGATATTTCGAGTCTAGAAATATTTTTAAAAGTTATCATAGAACTTTAATGCATTATAAAAGTATTTCAAATTTATTTTATCATACTTACATGATAACTCAGTTCATAATTATTCTGTTTTGATGTATTAGGTTTTGGTTTAAATTTTTGACTGTAACTTGTTTTATTTTCAAATATATATTGTGCATTTCTTTCTTTTCTACTTTTGAGTTTGATATCATCTTTCATTTGAAGATGGTGCGATTCATGATCTGATAAAAAACCAGGTAATATTATAGACATCAAAAGAATATAAAAAATATGTCTTGCCATCAGTATCAAAGAAACGTAATTATATCTAATTGTAATTTTTTTGATTCGATAAAATTGAATTGACGTCAGAATAGACGTAAAAAACCCATAGTTAACAATTTATCGTGTAAACTACATTTGAAAAAATGTATTTTACATGATAAACATATAATTTTCAATTTAAAAACGCTTTAAAAATGTATTCTAACATTTTTATTAATTCACAAATTATCGTTTTACAAAATATTGTAGATATCTGCGCTTTTAGTTAATATTCAACTGAGAAAGTAATATGTTGTCTAATTACAAAAGAATTTATAACATAAATTCATAAAATTTGTAAAAAAGTTCCTATTTATGATTTACTATTTAGGTGATAAATCAAATTATTTTCAAATTGTTTTTTAATAAACCAGAAATATGTAAGAAGATTGTATGATTAAAATTAAGTATTTTCTTAACTATCTAAAACAAAAGTATCGTTAATTATTCTATGTTGTTTCATTTCAATAGTCTGAATATATTTCAAATTTGTTTTAGTTATATGCTGCGAATCAATTTCTTAATAATTTAAAAGATAATTAAAAATTTGAAGTCAACATTTTGGCTGAAATCGTCGTAATTTATCAATTTGTCATCAAGATTTGTTTATTAATTTATAAATATATTTTTTAATATAACCAATATAATGGCATAAAGTAAAATGCATAGATAAAAGTTTATTTTATCTCAAATTATAAAATATGTCAATTTATAATTTTCATGGTATAAAATTGATAATAAATTTAAAATAAAATTTAATACAAATTCAAAAACACAAATATAATTTACCAACACATAAAATATTTTTAAAAGATGTTTTGAAAAAATCTTTCTTATATCATTGAATACAACTTATTTATTTTTCAATCTATAATTTCATTAAATGCTTTTATTTTTGACAGTTTTTTAACATTCATAACATATAATATGTAATTTATTAAATCTAAACACAATCTCAAAAATCATATACTTTCAACGGATATTTTACAATATATCAATGAAAATATTTATTCATAGTATATTTAGGTTTAATATAGTTATTATTTAACGTTTTTTTATATTTTATCTAATGATTAAAGAAGAATAATATATCATTTTTACCTTCTTGAGATAATCTTTAAAATATTTATGAAGATGATTTTAAATGTGTATACTCACATGTTAAAAAATTCTGACAAATAAAAAATTTTTTTGGTGTGAAATGAATGAACAAATTTTGATATTAATTTTACAGAGATTTCGTGTATTTTGGAATATTTAGAATTGTTTAACGAATTTTTTATATGCTTAATGCTTTAAAATATAAAAATATTTAAAATTTTTCTTTTTTCTTCTTTAAATTCACAATGTATTTTAAAGCCTGGAAATCAAGAATTTAATGGACTATATTCAATAATTTTGAGACATTTTAAAATTATTTCTTATCATAACAATTCTATTTAATTTAATGAAGTTTTATCTCAGTTAAAAATAACCAAAATAGTTTTAAACTATGCTTAGATTTTTACATAAATAAAGAATAAAAAAGATTGAAATAATATTCCTAATAGGCAATTCAAAATATTTTGCGTTTTCAACTCATTAAAAAATTAAAGATCAAAAATTATAGTTTTAAATTTTATCATTTAAGTTAATATTATGAGTCTAATATGAACTATTTGTATAATTATCATTTTATAAATGTCCGAAATTAAACAGAATTAATCTCAAAGGCATATCGTTTGATAACATTTTTAAGAAAAAAAATTATTTTAGTTTTAAACTGTTATATATGATAAATAAATATGATGGAACTCAGAAATTTAGAAATATCTCTGAATATAAAATTCTTAGATGATTGAAAGTTTTCAAATTTATTGAAACTAAAATCTTAAATCACAAAAGCTCTGAAAAACATTTATGATAAAAAATTATGTAAATTAGAATAGTTTGTATTTAATATATATCTTTTTGAGTTACGCCCAGAGAAATAAAATTTTTCCATATGATCTGATTTTTATATAAATGAAAATTTGAAAATCGTATTTTATATTTTCAAATAAACAAAGGCGATAAATTTTATGTCCTAAAAACAAAAATGCTTTATCCTTGTAAATCATTTTGCTAATGTTCATAAAAAATTGAAAATTTCATAATTAGTCTCATTACAGCAATTAAAATCTTCCGTGAAAACCTCATTTAATTTACTTTGAAAAATTAGCGAAAATATAAAGTGAATTTCATACTAAATTTATCTGAATTTTAACACATAGATGACACAATTTTAATATACTTAAATGTTTATATTTGAAGAAAAATTTTATAAGCAGAGGCATTGCACTTCGAGACACAAACAGAGATTAATATCTAAATTAAACCTCAAAAAATTAATATTTTAATGCAACATTCCTAAAACATATTTTTCTAGTTATATTGTGATGGCAGAAAGTGTCTTAAACAGTATCTCTGAAAAAATATATGTAGTTTATTGTTTAAAATCATGACGCTATCTTATTTGAAGTGTGAAAAAGAAATTTAAACCAGATTAGTAGAGAAGCATAACATTATAACTTATATATATATACGAATACAACAGAAAATATCAAACAAACTAACGCTTTATCTTAATTATAGTAAGAATGTTCTTTCAGTAACTTTGAAAAACGAAAATAGGTGCTATTGTAAAAAATCTATCCGATAGTGAAACAGAATTAATTTAAAATTAAATTATGCTGTAATTAATGATCTTAATGATGAACAAAACTCAAATTCGTTTCTTGATTCTTTATGGTCATAACTGATGTTATAACAAATATTTTGATAAATATTTGTGAAAATTGTGAGATTTTTTCAAATAGAGACAAAAATCAAATTGAATTTTAAGATGTCCAGAACACATGAAATTGTCTTCTGAGATTAGAAAGTTTAATTGTCGATAATATATCAGTTTCAGTATGATATGTATTTGTGTGATCATTACACATTAAAAACAAATATCTTCTATAATATGATAAGATATTCATTTGTCTTTCATTATTTAAGATTTTTCACCTTTTTCCAAATATGGAAAAACATATCATTATTAGTATTCTGACTCTTTCAAATTTGCTTCCTTCTAAATTCTCACGATGATAGAATAGATATATATCTGACTATTATATTAAAATTAATTTCTAAATTTTGGAAATTTAACTGCGTTCTCGATTTTAATTTCAAAGAATATTTTCGATGATCATTTTAAAATAATCGAAAGGAAAATCAAACATAATATTTACATCAAAAATAAGATTTTACTTGAAATACATTCGACATGAAATTCAAAGATTTGATCACGCTCTTATTTGTTCAAGGATATTGATTCAACATCAAATCTAAAATATCGACAACCTTAATGCCTTCTTAGTTTAATTTTTATTATTTTTTTACATTTTAACATGGAACTAATTGGATAAAAGAATTTAATCAACAAATATACAATATGAAGTGAAATGAAGCTTGCCATTATATGAAATGAAAGAAAATCAACTCTTATTGTTATCTTATCTAAATTTATATTATACATTTTTACCTGAATAATATCGAATATTCTGATTAAATTTTAAAATGATATTTTATGGCTTGTTTAAAAAATATTTTCATTTACTTTTTTAAATTATGAAATTCAAATATCAAAAATAACTTATATTTTGTTTACATTTTTAGCTTTAAATAAAAATATGAATTTTTCGTTACAACGACCATTGACTAAATCCACATCATTTATTGATAAAATAAATCAATTAACCTCAAGCAATAACTATCTATAGAATGCAAAATAGTTATAGGAGACGGAATGTGTTAAACAAATAAAATTAATTCAAAATAATTTGCAATGTCTAAATAAAATCTACTTCTTAAGCCATTATTAGATATAGAGGTCATTTTCATTAATATGGATTGTTGAAACCTAAAATAAATTTTTTTCTTGCATTATCATAAACATAAATTGAACTAAAATATGTCGTAAATATTTATTTTTTAAATTGACCATATAATAATAAAATTCGAATGTTACATAATACTTCACGTAAAATCTGAATGTGATTTATTACATTTTCAAATATATATTTTTAAATTTATTAAAACCGAGATAACTATTATTATTAAATTATAAATATCGCAGGTAAAGACAAATGATCTGTGAAAAAAGATTATCTGATCTTATTAAATTTTCTATTTTAATCGACCAGCATTCCTATTTTTTGAAAATAATAATTTTGATATTTTTATACAGTTTTAGGGACAAATATGTTTTCATTTTAATTGAATAAACTCAACGTATTGGGGAAAATAATAATTATCAAAAAATCCACATTATAATTTATAATCTAGATAATTATATAATATATTTTGACATTTCTTCTTTATTTTAAAAATAAATTTGAATTAAATTAATTTTATTGAAAATAATTTATAATAAAACAACTTTAAACTTTTAAAATGAAAATTTCTTGTATTAAAAAAATTCATAACTTTTGATTAGATTTGAGTTGATAACAATTAAATCATCGAATTTATAATTTAAAATATTTCTTAAATATATTTTATTCATTCTATACAGTTTGATGTATATTTCTTCTCATGAATATATTTAAAATTATATATTTGTAAGGAATATAAAACGAATTATTTTTTCAGTAAGTTTCAATTATAGTATTATACAAATAATTTTAAAGGAAAATTTTTATTTGAAAACCTAATATAAAAATGTTAAAAATGAAAATATAAATTATAAGAAAATACAATGGTTCTTAATTTATTAAAATAATTGAAATTAATAAATGTACAAATATAATATATTTTATATTTAAATAGAAATTGAATATTTATTGGAGATTCGATATTAAATGATTGATACTTTTAACTAAACATAATCAATTTTAAAATTTACAATCAAACATAAATGAGAATAATTTTCGATAAATTAAAATAAACTGTGAATATTGTACTCGATTTTATTGTATAAAATATAAATTTTAATAAGATTTAATCTTCAAACCTAAGGTTATTAAGGATATGATGATGAGTATAATTTTAAAATTATTCTGAACAATAGTTATTTTAGAATTAATTTATTAAAATAATTTGTATATTTATGAATAAATCAATGAATTTCTGAAGATTTATCACAAGAATTTTTATTTATCATAAAATATATTTAACTTAGAATGGTTCTTAAATATATAATATCCCATACGGTTTAGGATGTTTAACCATAAAAATCAAATTGAAAATTATGATTTTTGGTTTATCAATTTGAAAGCTAATTAATTATTACATATTTAAATTATTAGTTTAATGTTATGTTATAATAATTATAATTTTTAATTATATAATAAAGAGCTTGATTTGGAAATAGGATATAGTTTGCAAAGTTTTAACGTCTAATTAATAACTATATATTAATCTTAAGAACATGCATTATTCATCAAATTTAATCTTGTGAATATCAGCCAATTTATTTCTTTCTAAAAATCAACAAATATTTCAATTTTCAAGTTTCAAAAATATAAATAACTTGTTATACTATTCTGAAAATACTTTTCATTTAATATCAAATTTAAACGCAAGTTAAAAACAATAAATTTTAAACATTTGGTTGACTAAAAAGTAAAGTATATTTAATTTTTTTATTTTAAAAATACCTCATATAGATCAGCGGATAATATAACATGATTAAAATATGCAAATCTTTTAAATATATTGTTAAAATTGCCCCGATTTATAAATATATTTTTAATTATTCACATTGTTTTCCAATTATTTTATCAAATAATTCATTTGATCAATGATATTTTATTATTTTTATTTACTTGTTTGGTTTACTTTAAATTTCTTAAGATTTGATCATTTAAAAATTTGTCTTAAGGGCAAATTGTAAAATTTTACATATTATTTGATGATACACTAACCTTATATTAAAATTTTAATTCTCGCTGTCAAATTCATTTTGCTTAAATATTAAAATATTATACTGTTTGTACGTTGTCTACAAGTGTGGTTAAACAACAGGTATTATAAGTGTTCAGATAAATTTTAAATATCAAGGAGTATAATATGAAAATGAGTGAACAGTTCTAAGTTTATCTTTCTCAGCTTCTTATACTGCATAATATACATTTCGTTGAGAATTTGAGTGAATTCAAATAAGCATATTAAAAAACAAAAGAAATCTGTTATATCAAACCTATCCATAGCAAAATTCCGTCAGATGAAGATCCAAAATAGCACATGTATTTGTAAAATTCACTTATAGATTCTTTATATATGACAAAAATACACATCACAAGAATCAAACTTAAAGTGATATAATATTTCTTAATTTCTATATATTACATTAAAATCTCAAATATGATCAATTATTGAATATTTTCAAAATTTGTTGTAAAATGTTGACTAATTTGAATCATTACAATTTATGTATTTTTTGAAAAAAATAGAAAAATTAAGTATGTTTAAAGTTAAAAATAAAAAAAAGTAAAAACTTTAATAAATTTAAATAAAATATTCATAAAAATTAGAACGTTTTAACAAAATTTCTGATCACTTTTAAGTGTTTTTTCAGTATTTAATCTCCTTAACATCAAAATAAAAGAATATTCTTTACATATTTATACCACAGTTTTTATGTGATTACTTAGATAGGTTTGTTTATTCGTTGATACGATATTAAGAAAAAATTATGTTTGTTCCTAAAATTTTTATGATGCAGTATTTAGTTCTAGCATAACGGAAAGTAGAGGTGAAATATTTATTAAATTATTCAACACAGACAACAGTTTCAAGAGAAATGTATATGAATAACTTTTTCAGAATGAATAGTAAGAAAATAATAAAGCTGAGAACATAATTGAAGGTAAATTCTCTCTTTGGAAATTTCAAAAACTGGATAACAAATGAGTTTCACAATAAATAATTCAGTTCATGATATGAAAAGATTTTTTATTATATTTATAATATTCCAAATATGAAACATTAAATTATATGTTTTTCAGAATGTTCTTTTTATGATGGGGAATATTTAAAAAATTCAATTGAAATAATATTCTGGCGTTTCTTATTATTTTATAATTTTACGAATTTACTTTATAAAATTTTATGCTAGTTCATATTATTTATAGGTCCTCAATTCCAGAAGTGCCGAAAAACAAATAAAGTATTTAAATTGTTAGATTGACGTGTCAAGCCGAATCACATTTGACAGTGATAATTATTTAAAATATTTTATGTTGAATTTTGAATTTAATGTAAAAATTAATTGATTAAATATTTTATTTATTCGTAATAGGTTTAACTTACGTTAAAATTATTTGTTTCGGAATATAACTACAATTAAACCTTGTTTTAAAAAATATAAAAATTTCACTAAAATTGATTTTAGGGAAAAAGTGGAAAAATAAATGTATAAATGAAACGACTGCTTAGAAAAACTCAAGTATCGATATCATAAAATTTGTAATGTTAAAACTTTTATTTTTAAATCATCGCTTATGTTATTATAAATATAGTAAAATTAATTATAATTATCATGTTTATTCCAGGATAATAGAGAACTAAAATGGCACAAAAAATAATTTTTTATAAGTGAGTATTACAACGAAGTATGAGAGTTTAACAAAATGTTTTGAAACTATATTTCATTTTTGTTTAATAAAGAAAATTCATAGATATATAAATTTCATGATTTTTTTGCTAGATGGGCATTTTTTAGAGATCCAATATTTATTTCAATTTTCTTAAACGATCAACTATAATAATATTTTTTTAAATATATTCAATAATTTTTTTATAAATCTATTTGAAAAACACCATAATTTGACCATAGTAAAATTTGTATGTTATAAAACGTATATAATTACAGGTTATGAAAATTTTCTTTTAAATATTAACTAAAGTTCATTCTATTGTTTAAAAATAAATTATAATGAAAATTTAATTTTAAGTCAATTTACAAAGTTGATTATTATATATCGGATATTAATAATTTTAATTTGATCTTATCCTGAGCTATTAAATTACAAAATAAATATGTTCATATTAAATTTAGAACTAAAATGATTAATTTTAAAATTAAGCACCGAATTAAATTATATTAAAAGCTTTATTTCTTGAGATTTCTAAGATTAGGGATTAAAATATGAATGCTAATTTTAGTATTTTAAATTACGATAAATTTTAAAAAATTATAAGAAAATTTATTTATTAACAAAATACACAATTTTTTAAATACGATAATTAAATCATAATAATTGACAATATTTGTTTAATAAAGTTTTTTTTCATGAAATAAATCGATTTAATAAAATATACCTGATAACGTTGTCATTTTATTTTATTAGAGCTGTTTAAGATTTTTATTTTGCGAAAAAATAAGATATCACGTGTTCTTTTATCGAAAAATTTAATGATCATAAATTGTATAAGTATTTTGCTAATTTAGGATATTTTCTGAAATTTTATTAACTAATTTATAAGTTACAAATATTCATGACATATTAAGAACATAATTTATTCGAAAAATATGAATTTTTAGATTTTATATTTATTACATGATATTATGTTTCTGGCTTTTGATATTATTAAAGTATTTTAATTTTTTAGATTTAAAGATAATCTGGTTGACTAAATCGAATCTAACTGTAAGAATTACTTTATATAAATATTTATTAAGAGTAAATAAGCTTCCTTATATTGTGATAAAATATTCATTACAAAATTGTTGTGTCCATTCCATTCACGAATTAGTTTTAAAAGACTTTTCCTCATAATATTTAACTTTTATTTAAAATAAAAATATAATATACATTGTTAAAAAGTATTATATCTTTTATTTGCAATATGTGAACCAATTAATTCAAAAAAATCAAAGTAATGAATATTTATTCTGTTATATATCTTATATTCAATCAAATATAACTATTTTAAATTTATATACATAAATATTTTAAATATATAATGTCTGCAGTTTCACTATCAAATCTCTTAATTCTATATTCGTTGAGAATATTTCTGCAATTTAATAAAATGCATCTTTTTGATAATTAAGTGTTTAGTCTTTAACTAGGAAGTGTCATGAAAACAATCGAAATCATGTCTTCAAAAAGTTGAATGTCGTAAGTTACAAAAATTCAAACAAATATATATCCAGAACTGAAAGTTAATTTAAATTAATAAAATTTGTAATTATAAATGTCGTATTCGATGAAGCAAATTCAAGAAAATGTAATACCTTATGAATGTGATTTTTAGATGGATAAAAATTCACAAATCATAAAATAGATAATTTTAAAATTAATTAAAATCATTATGGAAATGCAAAATAGAGTAATCGATATTATTAAAAATATCCGTAAAATGCATTTATCAAATATTGTTATCAAATCGATGATTATATGAAAATTCAGTCTAATTTTGAACACCAGAAGATTAATATATCTACTTTCTTTCATTAATAATAATATATTATTTTTAGATTGTAATAAAATATCAAAAATCTTCCGTTATTTTTTAAAATATTAATTATTTTAACTTAAATCTATATCTTGGACTATTGAATTGATATATGTATCAAAAATTTATGAAAATATAATTTAAAAATATGCATTCATAATGTTGAAATTATGAAATAATTTGGTCTTAAGCAAAATAAACTTTTTAGATTTAGAAGATGAAAAGAATATAATTTTGAAAAACCATATTTATGAAAATTGAAATAAATCTTTTATAAAACTACAAAGAAAAAAATATAAAAATATAATAATGATTTTTATTGTTGAGTATAACAATGGTGTTGAATATGTTTTTAACTTTTCTTTGAAACTTGTTGATTTTTAAAGAATAAACCTATCTCAAATATTTCTTGGAAATTTGGTTTAGAAATATGAAAAGCTACTTATTTATGTTTTTTAATATTTTATTAAGTCCTTTTCAGAAACTCATATAAACCATAATTATATTTTAGTTATTTATCTTCATACAATTTAAAGATGATTAAATTTGAACCTTATTGCATAAATCTACTTATGAATTTCACACTCATCGATAAAAATTTCATCTTTTTTTTGACTGGTCTTCTAACGAAAAATTAAATCGTATATTGAGCTGTCAGATAAATTTATATTTGATAATAAATAAATAAATTTTAATTTAAAATAAGCCAATGAAATACAAAATACTTGATTATTTTAATACAAGGAGCATAACTCAAGGATTTATAAATGAAGATTATTGAAAAACTGAAAACGTTAAATAATATTTGATGAGAAGCAAGAGTTAATCAAAAATTCAAAATAAAACACTTCATTATCAACTAAACAGAATAGATATTAATATTTTGATTGTCGGCGCAAAATATTACCTCGAATATCGTGTTTTCTATCATAGAATGTGCCGAATTTAGTCATATTTATTCTATTATACATCTTTAATTTTATTTTTTTAAATAAAATGAAGTTTTACTGAGCCAGAACGTGGAAAATATTGACTCGTGAAGTTAATTAGTGAAGCATAGATAATTTTAAATTGCAAATAATGAGTTACTCTGAATGTACTAACTTTTTGAAATTATTTATTTTAAGTATTTTAAAAATATTTAAAGGTTTTTACAATACATAGAAAAATATATGTCTCAAACTTCTCCATCTTTATCAATTCCTATATTTCAACTTTTATTTGAATGTGAGATTTTATCATAGAAAAAGACACAAAACTATCTAGTTTCTCAAAAAAGTAGAATTAAGGAAGTTATAAAATTAAAAAATATTCCTATCTATGTTAATTAAACCAAAATATATAAAATCACAACATGATCACACTGCGGTTTTATTATCAGAAACAAAAGAATAATTTATCTTTTATGTTTTATATATATTATATTTTGTACATTAATATATACAAAATAGTAGGAAATTCATAAAGTTATTTAACTATATATTAAAAAGATATTATGACATGTTGAATCGGAAAATTCTTAGCTTTTACATGAAATGAATAATGTCAAAATTAACTATAATCTGGATCACGCTAAAGTTAAAGAAATTTATAGCTCTCTCATATAATACTTACATTTAAATAAAGACAACTTGTTTGAATTAACTCTTTTATTCATGATTTGTTGAATAATATTATTGTACTTATTGACCTTGTAGACACCAGTAAATATAAAGAAATAATTAATCATGATTCGTTTAAGTGATTTTAATAAAAAAATCAATGTCAAAATAACTTATTTTTAATATAGGAATTGGGAATATAATTTTAAAAAATAATCATTTTTATTTTGTTTTTTATTTAAAGTAACAATTTTTCAGACAATAATTAGATTGTTTAGAGGAAAACAATTTAATACTTGTAAAATAATTTTTGTGAATAAAAATCAAACAGAATGATTTAATAAATTAAAAAAATTGTTTTGAATAATTTTTTTGTGATTGAAATAATTTACAATCTTGAAATTGAATCAAAATCATCAGCATGTTAAATTATTTTCTAAGATAGACTGATAAAATGACCAATCAATTCATATATTTTTATCAAAATAAATTAATAAGTAATTTCAAAAGTATTTAAATATCTTAATGTAAGTCATACATTGTATTCAAGATTTTTATAAGAGGAATGGTAATTTTATACATTAATTGAATGATTATCGATTATACAATAAAATAGATATGCTGAATTAAAATTACGAAATTTTATTACAATTATGTATTAATAGATGAAATATTTGTAAAAGATGTTATCAATTAGTGTATTCAAACAAAAGTAAATGTCATAATTTATATTCAAAATACTTAATAATATCATGAATGTGTGTTAAATTCAATTTAATTTATTCCACTAATATATAAATGTATGCTAACGAAACCAAATTCAAATATATTTACAAAAATATAAATTTTAAACTTTAAAAAATATTTTAATCTGTACGTATGAACAACCAATACACGTATAAAAGAGAAAATTCCTCTTAGCATATGTAAAAATACTTTAAAATGGGCATATATAAAGAATTAATTTGAAACATCTCTTTTATGGATTAAAAAGGATATCATCTCAATTATAAGACTTTTAATATTGATTTGTTATAAAAAATATTATTGTATAAAAACTGATGATTTTAAAATGTTTAAATCAAACATTTGATCAAAAGAAAATGATCGATATGATATTTCATAAAATATAAATGTTAATATTATTTTTTATTGAGCATCAAATTATATATATACGTAATTCAAAAGGCTTTTTGATTAATATCCTTTTTTGTCAAACTAATTTGAATAAATGTTTAAAAGTATTTTCTTTGATAATATTATTTTCATCTATCCATTGTAATTTTAGGGAACAAAAAAATTATGAAAAATGTCATGTGTTTTTTCAAAGTTATACATGAAATTCAAGTATTATTTTTTTGATAATATCCACTTTTCATGTTTTTATTATATCCACATAATTTTTTTAATAATTTCTATTTACTTTGATAAGTTTTACATCCACAAGAATCAAGATATTATCGTTTAAATATTTAAAAAGACAAGCTTTATGATATATTTTACTACAAAAATAACATACCATACAACGATAAATAAAAATTTGTAAATATATTAATTTTAAATAATAATCAAATATCCTCGTTATAAATAACTATTTTCTGAAATAATATTGATTTTAAAATATACGTCTAATGTAAATAATTTTAAATGAAAGATGGATCAGGTTTTTGTTCTATCTTTTAAAGGATATATGTTTAATGCTAATTTTTTAATCTAATGAATTTAATGTTGATTAAAAGAAAGCATTAAACATACATAAAAAGAAAAATATTTCTTTTAAAACAGGTTTAAATAAATATTATCACATTAAACAGAACTTTATTTATGATGATATAACCATAATTTTATTACTATTATGAGCCTCATTACATTCATTTTCAACTACACGTTTAGATTTTTCCATCTTTAAGTCATGCTGGTTCTTTCAATTAATTTTTAATAATGAATTTTTATCTCCATCAAATACAAGTAAAAATACCAATGACTATAAAAAGTTAATTATGTTTTAAATAATATTGAATGAAAATACATTTTATCATTTTAAAAGAAAATCAAAGGTTTGAAGTCGCGTTTTTCTAAAACAGTTAAAATATAAATTATTTCACGCATTCATATTTTTAAATTTTTGGAATTGGGTAAAATGCTTCTTCGGCAATCCCACACATATTTTTATTCATTATTATTCTGCAATATCCTTTTTCACCCCAATCCAATCCGAAGCTAATTTGTCACAAAAAATACCTATTTTTGGCAATATAATATGGTTTAGATGCGTCAAGATCATAACCAACAATTAACAGATTGTGATCTCTTTTTTCATTGTTACAATTATCAAGATCTAAAATTCCTCTTTTATAATTTTTAAACTCAGAGTGGTTTGAGTCAATTTTTACAACGACGGGTCCAAACTTGTAGATAGAGAAAACTAAATCTTCTTCATCTCCTTGTTTTGTTTGGATGAAGTTATTTATATAATGCTTTGAAGAGGTTTTATTTTTGCATTCTCCGATCTTTTTAGAAAATTTTATTTACCACCTCTTGGTATTTATACACATCGTCAAGATATACTCCATTATCACGAACATATCTAAATGTGCTTTCTGTTGAACCATCAACACATCCTTCATTTCCGTACTCTAAAGAGCAATCAATAATTTCTTGAACACTTAACTCAACTAAAAATCTTCTTTGAATCGCAAAATGAGATTCAATACTTGATATCTAGATTTGAGAATAAAATCTACCGCGCTGAATGAATAAGCTGCATTACACCACCCTTGATATTTAACATTTGAAATAACATTTCTGTTTCTCCAATCGAATGACCGAGGGGGTTCATATACCAAATCTAATTTATTTTTCAGTGTGTAATTAGACATCAAAATAATATCAAAACTACTCTTAAAGTTATTTCAAATTCTTACCAGAAAACCAAGTTGCTTCATACTATTTTGGAATATATCTGGTTTTGAATACAAATTTTTTATTAAACTTGAATCTGTTTGAAATATTTTCTCGTGATTTTCCTCATTTTTCACATCGAATCTAAGATAATTTTTTATTCTATATGCATCTACAACATTTTTGAAGTAAAAAAAGCTGTGATTTTCATATATCCAAAACAATAATAAAATATTCATCTTGAATAGCTAAGTATTCTTTTCATGTAAAATAGATTGAAGACGGATTTTTTCTTTGTCGATAAAGATATTTAAGAAATCAAAACGTGTTAAAAATGTGAAAATATTAATAGTCTGTAAAATTTCCTGATTTAAATTTTTACAAAATTTAAGAAAATTTCTGAAACATTAAAGACGTCACTCAATGATGTGACAGACAAGTTAAATATATTTAAAATTAAAATAAATATACAAATTAATAATTAAATTAATAAACGCAAAACACGTCTATAATATGTTTTTTCGAATTTATTTGAGACATATGAGGAAAAAATTCGTCAAAAATTATTTATTTTTAGGTTAATTGTATATGTCATCTTAAGGAAATGCATTTAAAACTAATAATTATTATTTTGTTATTTTCGCCAATCAAAATGGAATTTATACAAAAATAAGAAATTTCATCAGTATTTACTCTTTAAAAAATCTTTTCATTATATTTATAGATGTCTTTGAAAAGTTATTAAATTTTATGAAAATATTATATTTTAGTGCCACAATAAAATAGATATATTACATATTTTTATGTTTTATATAATCGCATAAAAACATGAAAATACTTATTTGTATGGAATATATTTACTTTATAATGTGTGAATTATCAATTTTTTGCATTTTATGTTATAAATATTATTTTCTAAATTTCATAATACAATGTTTTATCAATTATCTAATTCGCTTTGTACCGTCACAAAGTTAACTTTTTTTGAATATAATGATAGCGTTTATTGTTTTTATATCAGAATATTTATTTTTAAGTTCAATAATAAGTATTCTGAAATTTTAAATTTTGAGACAACAGTTCATTTATGATTAATAAAAAAAGATAAATCTTATGTGATATATTAAATATTAAATTTATTCAACAGTTTAAAATATAAAAAATTCATAAATATTTTGTTTATAATTACCTTATTCTTTTTTTCAACGATATTGAAAATGAAAAGTGATATTTGGAAAAATTCACCTTATAATTCTAATATATAATTTCAAATCTAATTTAATCTGTTTTATTATTGTTCCTTCATTATTCAAACGATAAAATAATTTTATTCAAATAATTGGCGTAGTTTCCTGTTAATTTTACCTCTGTATAAATTAGGAATTCTTCTCAACTGTATACCACACCGAATTATTAAAGATAATAAAAAGATATCTTTAAAATAAAAGAGAAACAATCGAGATAATATAAAAATGATAAGTAATAAATAGATTCTTGCCAACTTTATAAAGAATATGAAAAGTGTATAATACCTTGATTAATTAAAATAAAATTTCCATAAAGTCAGGAATAGCTGAATTTTTAATAAATTATTTTAATGAGTGTTATCTCTTAACAAATTTGACCGAATCATAGTAAATAACTTTTAAAAAACCATTCGTGGAATTTGCAAATCATTTTTAAAATGAATGGCTTCTGAAATAATTAATCGGGGCTTCGTTCGAAGAAAGCTTACATCGATCTATGCTCTTTCGTAAAATTCATTTCAGTACTCAACACAATTTACGCCCCATATCGTCGTATAAACCCTTTGTATAAAGTAATGTAAGATATTCAACTGAAAATAATCCCCTCGTCTCTCCTGTTTTCACAAAAAATTCTTACTTACGTGAAACTATATAGTTTGGAAATATCATATTTAAAAAATACTGTGGTTAGATTATTCTTGATATTTACATTTATCTTCAAATTTCTAAGATATCATGACAGGATTTGGTAATTTTAGAATAAACGAAAATTTTCATCTATAAAAATATCGAATATTTTTGAGGTATCTTTAATCTGCCGTTAAATATAAACTTGTTGTGTGAAAATAATAAAAAATTTGCAAAAGAAAGAACGTAAAGTTTTAATTATTTATTTTTTAATATTCTTAAAAACATCAATATTAATTGAGTTTTACTTTGAAATTAATTTTATAAATATATGTTTTTTTTCCTTTTCAAAAAACAATATACATCTAAATATGAATAAATCATGATATAAATAGAGGAAATTATCAAATAAATTATTCAATATAATCAAAATTTATTTTTCAGGATGTCTTTAATTCAAATATATTTAAATAAAAATAAATATCAGGGTTTGTTTGAGGCCAAGAAAATCTATGATAAAAGCCAACTTGGACACTTTATGATGATATAATTTTTAAAGGTTGTTTCATTTAAAGATCTTTTATAAATCCAAAATATTTGTTTATTTAAGAATAAAAATTATGTATTTTTGACAGAATTACAAACATTAAATTTATCAATATTTAAAAATGATAGGCATTAATGTAACTTTAAAAGCGTTTTTGATAATATATTTTAATTGACAATTTAATTATTCATAAATATTTAACATATATTCATAAATCTTCTGAAGGGATATTTTTAATGTTTTTACAAAATAAAATAACATTTATTTACAAAAATTTATGATTCAGCTCGACTTTGTTTAAATTAGCAACATTTATTGATTATTAATAACAAACCTATGAATTCCATTTACCAGATATAAATGTTTGTTTATAAATGTTTTCAGAAGTCGATATAAATCAAAAAATGCGATGTATCATCAAATTTAATGGATTATAAATTACCAGTAACACTTTTATAATATTTCAAACAAAATATAAAACATTAAAAAATGTCAAAATAATTTTAAATATTTCAATAATTTAATTTATGACATGATAGGAACCATGGCACAAATAATTATCATGAATAAAATATTTGAGTTATTTCTTTCGAATTTTCTCATCATCTTAATTACCTAAATTAGTGATTTACATATATTTACAATTTCACATACAATTCAAATTGATTTTAAAAAAAAAATAATAATTCATAAAATTTGATATAATTTTTCAACTGAACTAAAAATAGATGCCGCAAAAATCCACTTTTTGCGCGAATTTGATTTAAAAATTAAAAATTTTAAAAAGACAAATACACTGAATAGAAAATGAATTATGGGTGATAATACACTTTCCTGAAAGACTAATGTTAATGAGTATCTTGTCATGAGCTCTCAACGAACAGAGATCGTATTGATAGTTAATCGAATTCATACACAAAGTAATTGATTTTTGAAATCAAAAAATCTGAAAAAAAATTTATTATGAACCTTCTTCATTTTGATATATATATTTTATTAAATTTTATCAGATTATTCACCTATAATCATCATACATATACATTTATATATATAACTACAAATCAAATATTTGTATTATATAATTAATTTCTAAGACTAACGCTTTCCTTATCAGTTTAAAATTCCCTTTGAGGAAATCTAAAATTTCTTAAAAATTATGTTAACTGAATCAAAAATATCGTAAAGATTAATATAGGTTTTTCCAAAACGGATTTCCTTCGGTTTTACGAAATTTAATAAATAAAAGGCAAAATAACAAAAAAATTTTTTCAAAAACCAAATTAAATCAGAAATTTTCTTAAAACATTCAACTTAACCAGTTGTTTCTGATACAACTTTCCAATGTTTAGGTTTACCACCACAGACAGTTGATATCTTTTCCTGAATTCTTTGTCAGTTTCTGACTTAAATTTAAAAAGCTTAATACTCTTCCGTAAGCGTGTTCATAATCTTTAAAAAATAAAAGGTGCGCATCCTTGATCATTTTCACACATTGGGAGCAATAGCTTACGTGGTAGGAAAAATTCTTTTTGCAAATCTTAATTCATTAAATTAAACATACTTCAGATTTTTCTCGAATTAGAGTTATTAAGAGTTCAGAAACATCATTCTTAAATTCTCAACTTTTCGTCCTGTAAAACGAAATATATTATCGTTTTTAATTATCATCTTCATTTTTTCAATAAATATCTGAAATCGTTTGAGTATATCATATATTATAAGAGACGGGAAAGGTTTTGTTTCAACATACTGTTTTAGTTTCACTTTTCCTACAATTTCTTTAAAACCATCAATTATAAATTTTACAAATCTTTGTTCTTGCGGGTCTGTAAGAGATTTTAAAATTTCGTGAAATTCTTTTGTCAATGATTCATATAAAGAGTTTGTATTCGATTTATCATTTACCATCTCCATTTCGATTTGTTGATCTACAACTTGACCATGTTGATTTTTATGGTTTAAAATCGGTGTTTGAGATATATCAGATTCACGCGTATCGCAAATTGAAGAAGATATTGGAATAGGAGTTAAATGTGACCGATCTGATAATGCCATGTCACGACTAATTTTTCCAGGAACTCTTTCTGACTCCAATGAATATTTGCACTGTTTATTTATTGGTTCAATCAAATTTGTATCAATTGATGATTGATCTGAAGTGTGAATGCTTAATATAGAGTTTTGTTCGATCTGTAGGTTTATTTTATCCCTTTCTTCATTTGGAAAATATTGATTGAAATCTATTTTGTCCACATCATCATAGTCATAATAGGTCAAATCATCCTGGATGTTAAAACCTGTTTGGCCCAATGATTCAACACTCTCAAGCAGTGTATCAACTGAACTTTCCATGTTCTTCGAAACTCTTTCAGAATTTTCTTTCATATTTAAAGTAATTCGCTTTTCATCAACCGTTTTGGAATTCGAGGAAAGAGCGATCGGGGTTTCGTCGACATTATTTACGATAATGAATTTTTAGACGCTTTCAACATTGACCGAAAAACGGTAATATTTAAAGAAAATATGGTCATATATATAAAGTAAAGACACATGTTCTTAACCATGCACCACGATCTTACGATGATTCTTTATTACGTCATCGAACAAAATTAATCTTATTGAATAAGACAGTTGACTTATGGATGTTAAAATATCAACAATTTCAAAAATCGATTTTTTGAAAAGAAAATAAAAGATAGTCTTACCAAATTAAAAATTTTATATTGAAAAATATGATTATATATTAATGTTTGAATCATCATAATATATTATTAATTAAAGTATCTAAAGGAAATTCTCAAGAGAATAAAGTGACTAGCTTTTATTTATTTAACAGGAGTTTTTTTAATATTTCAGTTTCGAATTTAAGATAATTTGAGAAATCCCGTACATTTAATTAATTTAGCGCAAGCGCGCATATAAATATTGTTTAATAATAATTTTTTTATTGTAGAGTAGTATTTAGGCTTTTTTATTTTACAGATAAAAATCTAAATTAATTGAGAAAGATAAAATAAAAATTCCTCAGAAATATAAAACTGAGTAAAAATATTTTCACTGCTTTAACCTTCCCCTAATTAAATAAAGATTAAATTTAATTCAGTTATAATTATAAAATAATTAAAATATTAATGTTTCAACAATCTAATTCTTATTAATTTGAAATATCCGAGTGATGTGTTGAATAAAATTACTTTGAGATTTTTTATCTGTTGACTCTACATATATTCAATTCAATCATTAGTATGTGTTTATATATAAGTCCCATATCGTTCCGGATGTATTTGATTCCATATTTGCCAACCGCCTTTCACAAGGCTCGGTTTATACAAATGTAATCATGTCAAAATTTTTTTGTTATTTTTAACTTTTAAATGAGTGAAACAATCATATCTTAATGTTTCATACAACGTCCACATATCACTAATTATTATTGAAAAAGGCAATACATGCGTTCGAATTATCGCATTTGGTGTTTCTCTTGAACTATCATGTTTTAAAAAAATATCAAACATCTGAATAAAATTCGTAAATACGAAAAACCCATTATTAAGTTATTAATATTCCAACATTTGCCATCCATCTTAATAACAAAGCCAGATCGATTTTCAGAACACAGATACTTTCTCAAAGTATCACAGGATTACGCAGAAAATAGTCAGATACAACGATCATTCAAAATTGTTTCCAGCCAACAACTATCTTTGAGCTTTTTATTTTTAATTGAAAAAGAATTTCATCTTTTTTTTAAATATTCTCATAAAAAATAAATTATTTTCAGAATCTTCTAAATAGGCAGATGGCCATATGCTAAAAAATTACCTTCGCGTAAACTAACCTCCTTTCTATTGGTGCAGCTTGTAAATCTTAAATAAAAACCACTATGCTTTGTATTTTGTTAATTCAGATAAATTGTCATAATAGGACATTAAACATGTTTCCCAAGCTAGTAAAAAGCCAAATTCGTGACCATATAAAATATCGTCTTTCTCATGATTGATATTGATAAAAAATAATCAGATGATTTCATTTATATTCATCGTTCAATTATTTTTAATAAATTAATTTTCTAATTAATATTTATAGATGTCAATTAAGAGAGAGAAACTAATCCATTGAAAGAATATTTACAAAAATTGTCATAAAATATTTATTTATTTGCGCTTTATTTATAAATCGTATTTTTTCGGATCTTTTTAAAAAAATCATGATGGCTAATTATGGATGAAATCGAATAATGTTCAAGGAAAATGTCTTTAACATGTTAAATATCGATCTTTTTATCCTTTCAAGAATTATAAGATAAAAATTTCGCACTCAATCCTTTTAAAATGTTAAAGTATCGTTTCATTGAGCAATTGAAAATCATAAAAAATTTTATATATTTATATGATGAAATAAAGAAGTTAAAAAATAAAATTTGACAAATTTTTGTTTAAGAAAAGCGACACGTATATAAATCTAATGATAATTCGTGGCGCCACCAACGTTAATTGAGGAATTAAAGAACCATAAGGTATACTTTAAAAATTACAAATATCTTAACAAGTTTGTAAAGAAAATGAACTTGCAACATACGACCAAAAGTGCCAATATTATGTTAAAATCGTTAAAAAGTGTCAAAGGTGCCTGAAAATGGATCACTTGACGACCTACAGACTCATGAGCTTTATTTCTCTAGTTTAATTACTGAATTTAACTCAAATTAAAAAATACGGTGTTCATGTTTAAATTTTGTTATTTACAAAATTTTATTTTTGTTCATTCAAATCTTGAGAATAATTTATATGTATGATCAGGAAATGCTACTTGATAAATGAGAGAATAATAAATTGACTCATACAATCATGCACAATAATCATAGTCAGAATTAAAAAATGTATGATGTAATCATTAAATGTATGAATACATTACAGAGCAAATATTGACCAATTTTTTGTTGAAAGTGATGTTTTAATATTTAAAAATTGATGTCTTAAATATTATGAACCCATTTAAAACATGTATCACGCTTCCTTTTATATATATAAATTTTTTCTCGCCATAGATGTAATCTTCATATATTAATGACACTTAAAACCACAATGAAAGAATTTTAATTGAAAAAACTGAACAAGACACTAAAAAATTGAAAACGAACATTCGACATATCTATTTACAAAATATAGAATTTTGATCAGGTATTTCACGATACATACGTATAATATTAGGATTAACTTATAACTTCTGATTTATAAACTGAATACTAAATACGGTTATCGGGTGATTTTTAATTTTGATTCAAGACAAAAGATATAAATCAGAATGAATTATATGAAATTTAATTTGTTTTCTTTATCATATCCATTATACAAATGGCAGAAGAGACGTAATTCATAATTTCAACAAGATATTTTTTTCAAATTAAAAAAATATATAGTTTTATTTCACCATTAAAATTCATTAATAATCAATCTTAGAGCATTTCTGATTTTTAAATTTTATTTTCTTAAATTATTGTAAATAAAAATAAAATGTTTACAAATATTTTTTAAACTTCGATTCACAATATTATGCTCTTAATTTAATCATGTACGAAGATGTAGTTCTCTAAAATGCTTTACTCATTAAATATTCAATCTTTTGATAATATTTTTTATGAATAAAAAATTTAGGAAATGAGTTATTTAAACAATAAAATTCATTTGATACTTAAAAGATAATACGAAGAATTATTTTGAAAGATTTTGTAGTTATATTCTGATTACGTTTATGAGATCCAAAAGGGATGATTATATAATTTTCCAACTCAAAAGAACTTTTTATCAAAAAATCTGTCTGCTTGATGAAATAGAAAAAAAGAAATAAATTTAACAAATTTTAAAACATAAATAGATAAATTTACGATTATCTCCTACTTTTGCTGTTCTATTTTTATAAAAGTCGATATTCTTAATTAAAGAGGTCGATCTTAGGTGATTAGTCTTCATTTTGATTGAAATAATATTAAATATAAATTATACACAAAGAAAGTGTTTATTAAACACAAAAATACTGTTATTACAAAACTACATTTATAAAGATCAAAATATAATATTTTTCCCTTGGAATGCTTTTTTCTATCTTATTATCAAAATAAAATTTTTTGATTTTTATTAACACAAATTATATAAATTTTTGTTGAGTTTAATGAAAAAAAATAATTGAATAAATATTTGAAATAAATGCCGCAAACAGTCATTCATATTAATTTTAAAGTCTTCACAGTTACCTAAGTTAAAAAATTGTCAGACACATCATTATTTACTTACAGAGTATACCAATTAACAGCTATATATCTGGACATAATGGTCAAAGCAACTTGTTTTAGGTAAAATTAATTGTAAATTATAACACTCGAGAAAATAATGGCGAATACTTTGGTTACTGAAATATTTTAATCAGGATATATTTTGTATCAAGTTCAATTATTAAACTTTTCTATTTGATTTGTTATTTTTTAAATTTAAAACTATTCTGTTTTAAGTATATTACTAAAAATAGGATTATAATGCTTTGACGATTTACTTTTATTCTTCAATTTATCTTTATATATCCTTCAAACAATAAGCAAATAAAAATTTACTATCATTAGATACCAAATATAATAATTCTACCAATTTTTAATAAGAGCTTATTATTAATATTCATGCAAAGAATTGTGATCATTTACAAATTACATCAAATATGTACGAAGTATCAATGCTTTGCTTAATTAAAGCTAATTTTTAGGCGATAAAACTACGAGAATGAGATAATTTAAGCGTTATAAATCTAGTTTAACAATTAAGAATATCGTCAAAACAATAGTATTTTTGTGCGAAATATGTCTAAAGATTAAGATATAAAAAGAAAAACACATATTCTTAAAATCTTATATTTTATCATATTTCGATCTAAGAAGAGCTAATATAACTTATTATTTTCCAATATTTTTAAAACATGAACGTATAATTGGTTTTATAGCAATTTTATTTGCATATCTGTCTCTGAAAAATTGGCTGACGGTTCTAAAATTTGGTCTTTTAATGTATTAATTACAATCTTGTTTATAGTTAAAAAAATAAAATTTATAATATTATTTTTGAAAAATTTAAAAGTATTTACTTTATGAAAATCATATCGATTATTCTAAATTAAAAAAATATGAAATAATTTATTTAGCATATAATAGATTGGATATATTTCTTAAACATTCAAAGCAAATCAGAAAAAATTATTGAATGCTGATAAAACAATTTTTACAATTTCATAAACCAATTGTTTGAAATTCAGAAAAGTATATCGTTTGCCACGTATACAAATTTTAAAATTGTCCCATTTTGTAAATTAACTTATAATTTTTACTTGATATTATTAAAATTAAAATGATATTTATTAAGTTAATTTTAAAATATAAAAATTAAAATACGTAATATAAGCTAAAATTGGGAAATTATATTTGAAAAAATCTGATTCAATGAAAATTAAATGACACTTAGAATTGACATAAGAAAGAAATAGTGAATTTTAAAGGGCCTATGATATGAGATGATTCAAAGGTAACTAAAAACAATAAGATTATTAAAGAGTTTATCTTCAAATACAAGCATCTTTATCGATGAATTGAAACAATTAAAAAAATAAAAATTTTTGACGAGAAAATTGAGAGTACCAAATTAAATAAAATCGAAAATTTAGAATACATTTTATTGTGAAGAAATAATATTATATTTAAATAAATTTAATTATTTAAAAGAAATTTTACAGATTTATTTATTATAATTAACATGTATATTCAAAAAAAACAAACTTTAAAAGTTTCAAATGTGCACAACATAGAATTTAGACCAAAATTTAACACGACAATACTCTGTGAAGGAAATGTTATTCATTAAAACAAATATTATTATTATTTTGTGTTTTTTGTATTGCTTTAATCTTGACTGTAGAAGTGTACTACGATATTCCTTCCATAGAAATTATTGAATCAAATCATTTTTGAATAGTTCAATTAAAATCAATGACATGAAATAAAAATTAGAAGCGCTTTGTTTCACTTATATTATTATCATCTATATTTTCACAAGATTTTTTACAAACCCTATCACAGAGTATAAAAATCTAATGATTAAATTAAAATTATCTATTAAATTAATCAGGTTCCTAATTTAATTTATAAACTTAAAAGTTATAAATCTAAGTATATTTTTATTTATAAATTATCTGGTTTTAATTCACTGTCAAAATTTAAAAATTATTTTGAACATATAGGAGAGTTTATCAATACCAAAAAACTAATGATAACCAAAAATAAAAAAAAACATTTTAATTTCAATTTTTTATTTCAGTAATTTATCAATTATAAATGAACATGATGTATTAACCGTTCAGTCTGTCAATCTAATCTATTTATTAACTAAATCAAATGAGAAATATAAAGAGAATATAAATATTAATTTTAAAAATTAGTCAACTCATAAAGTTTTTATAAATTAGCATACAGAAATATTTCTCGTGCGTGTATCTTAAAGACATTTTAAAGATTTTTTAAAAACTTTTGTTTCAGAATGAAAAATCTCATTATAAATAATAACATAATATAAAAAAACTCTCCATAAAAATCAAACTAGTCTGTACATATTAAATTATAATTATGCTAAATGCATTATTTTTTTAAAATAGCTACATATTAAAAGTTTTACCAATCATCATTCATAAATCTATTAAGTGATATAAAAATTCTAAATTTGACAATGGGTGAATTTTATGGAGAAATTTAGAATTCTTTTCTCAATTATTTATCCAGATAATCCAAAAATATATCATAAATTCGTTCGACTTAATGAAAGATATTTAATAAAAATCAGTAAAAAAATTCTTTTAAACGAAGATGTCATTTTTCATTTAAATTATAAAAATAATTTTGAGTAATTATCTAAAATAAATATAAAATTTTATTTAAAACTCATGAAAGATAAATGAAGCTATGAAGTATTCTTATCTGATTTACTGTGAAACAAATTTATCATATAATAGTTCTTACTGTTTCGAAAAAAATCGGAATGTGAAATTTAAATTACAAATTAAAGAATTTTCATTTTTATACGTTTTACCTAATTTAAAAATTGAATTAATAGCTAATTGCAGATAAATTAAAACATCATAAAATCATAACTAAATCATGTGTCAACCAAAAAATTAGGTTTATAAATTTTAAATTTATCGATTAAAAATTATGAAATTATTGGTTTAAATTCTTTTGGAAATTAAGAAAAAATGATTGAAATTCTAAAAAAAATGTAATCGATTTAACTGTTCTTTTTAACGAAATTGTAAATCTATTCATATTTATTTAAGTTTTATTATATTATCAACATAGTATTTATTTTTGGAAATATTTTTTTAAGATGGAAGAACATCTTAAGATAAAAAAAATTTCATGTGCTGATTAAAGATATTTATCAATTTATTATTGAAATATCATTGAAAATACAAAAATATGTAGCATCATGTTTGCAAGTGATATAAAAACATGAGCTCACACGCTATTTATCGAATTTTTCAAAAACACTAACTGATGATAAAATTTCGATTTCTTCAATTATGAATTCTTATTTTTAGATAAACTGAAATAAAAACCATGAATGATATCTATTTTTGTCGCTGAAAGACTTTTACCTAGAGGATAACACCTAAGAATTTTCATACATCGTTCAACTATACTAAACATCTATCCATTCATATACCCCATTTCTTTTAACTTTCGGCTTACTATGTGGTTCTAAGCAAATAAAGACCCATCTTTACTCTCTAGCTTTATAAGTAATGGTTCATCGACGAATACTTATTTAATGTTAATGAACCTACAAATTGGTCATCCAAAGTTCTATACATCAACATAAAAAAATAATTTTGATTATATGTTATATTACCATGATTCCCTCTTGGAATTTTAATAATTTTAAAAACTGATTCATACGTCAAGATTGGATCTCACAATTTATAACGATTTATTCCTTTTTTGAAAAAGAATTATGGTAACTATATAAATTAAATTTTGGATTTCATACAAAATTTTTTAAAGCTCACAGGCATCAAATAAATTATCTTCAACGTTTACGAGTCATTTTTTATCTCTCGATGTAATCAGATTCTCAAGAACAAGTTATAAACCATTAAAAACAACGAATATTAGAAATGTCTCCAGATTATAAAATATATATCAAATATTTTTATTGTTATTTCGTTATCTCGAACTGATATGGGCTGTGCTTTGAATATTTAAGATTGATCTTGTGATAGTGAAATTGGTATAAAATGCTTAAAAAATTGATTGTTTGATTATAATACATTCATTTTTTTAATAAAAATAGAAAAAATTATAAAAGAATACTGACTATTTCTACGTTAAAATTCAATTATATCTGGACAGCTTCATAAATTTTGATTGTTAATTTAGTCAATGTTCACCGTAGTATTTATATTTAGGCCAATTCACAAATACCAATGGTCACTTTTGACATTTTCAATGGCGATGAACTCAAACATTTTAAATTATTCTAAAAAGTTATTATATTAGGAATGAAGGTATATATTAATCGCTCAATAATCTTTGTGCAAATGCAATTAGAAATTTTTGACAGCTTTAAAAATTGTTTTCTGTGATGTTTTAAATTATTTAACTTAAAAGATAACATTTTTAGATTTTTTTATTTTATTCTGAATAAATCTAGTGAGATTTATGTAAAAAATTTTACAATTAAATCTTATTTAATTATATTCTCAACTTGAATTAGTCTCTTGCATCAACGATATTTTTTTCGGATTTCACACATATTACTAACCATATGAGAGGAGTAAAATGTTAATTATGATTTAACTCAGTTAAACACTCACAGAGTGAACGTTCTCTACCAGTTGTAAGCACATCAAACATGTTTTTTTTTAACAAACTGTCAAGTGCAGTTTAGCGTGAAATGTTAATTCAACACTTTGATAATCTATAACATAAAGATGTAAAATTTCGTTGTCTTTGAATAATCACATACGTTTTTTAAAAATTTTTGAATATTTTAAATGTCCAAAAAATCACATAAATATTCAAACGTGCTGATGATGATCACACTTCAGCATTTATTTAATCAAGAAGATAAATATAAAGTACATTAAGAACAGTAAATAATATTAAAATTAAAAATCCGTTTCGTGAATAAATTTGTTTAAGTCACAATAATGCCTAAGCTATCAAACTATATCTTAAAAATATTTTAAAAATAACTGAATACACAAGAAGCGAAATAAACAAAGAATCAGATATATCTGATCATATAAATGAGATTAAAAAATAAAAAATTTTGTAATATGATGCATAATTTTATCCAGAATTTTCTACATGTATCAAAATTAAGCATTTTTTATTTTTTTCAAAAACTATTGATTTAGTATTTTGAAAAGCATACCCATAAGATATTCTTGATATTTAGAAGTCAATCATCCTATTCATTGTATAGCGTAGAGCAACTTTAACAAATATAAGTCATTCAGGACTTTTATAGTTATGCAAACTTAAAAAGCTTCTTTGAGTACTTAATCGAGATTCTCAAAATTAATTTTATTTTATTTACAAAAATTATATTCTTTCTCACGAAAACGATGCTCTAATACACACAGAAACGCAGCTTATGTTTGCTAAATATATTATTTCTTTATTTACCTTTCTTTGATATTCATGTAGTAACATAAATTTTTATTTATACCAGTGAATTCTCAGAGATAAGTTTCAAAATTTTTTTCATGTTTCACTTGTAACGTGTTCTAGATTTTCCTATTTCTACCTTTTGAATCGTTCAAGTTTTCAGATATCACCCTTATATCACTCATATTAATGTTGAAGTACTGTGAAATATTATTTGAATTTTTGATTATATTGTATTTTTTAATAAAATCTAACATTATCAAATCAATTTTATATAGTTTAGCATCCGTTCAAGATATATTTATGCTTGTTTTACGTATTTGTCTTGCCAAGATATATCTTATATGTGAATAAATCGTTCATTCTTAACTAAAAACTAAGGATTTTTATTTTACAATAAAATATTGATCTCTTCTCGTACAATCGTGAAATATTTTCAAAGTGAGTTGGAGCCTAATCTTTTGATTTCGAAAAGCATGGTCTTACATGCTTAAGACATTTATCAATTTCTAACTCTTTCACAAATAAGAAGGTCATTAATTGTGTCAATTTAAAATTTTTTCCCTTTGAGAATCTATCATAATCGGGCAGCTTTTTTTGATTTTTAATATTTTTGTGCATTTTTATCTTTTTGAAGGATTCCAATTATCATTTTTCAACTGTGCTATTGCATATACTGTTGTTAGGATTTTGGCAAACGTGTTTATTTGGAACTATATTTTGTATTCATCAATTATTGACATTTAAAAACCAAATCAGTAAGTAGATATTCTAGTTTGGCATCCCATAACACTCAAAGCATCTATTTGTCAGACCTATGACAAATAAAAAATCGTGTCAAGATTTTCGAAATATATGAACCCATTTTGAGAATGCGTACACACATACTTATGATGCTTTAAAGATATAATCGTCTAAATTATTTTTTTACATGGAGTTTCGGAAATATTTCAACAGTAAAATGTAGTTTATGGATTTAATGATGTAAAACTCTGGCGTGATTTTCAAGCTTGATACAATCCTCAATGCCATTTAACATACCAGGCAATCATATTTTGAAAATAAAAATTTTTTTAATCTCAGTAGCTTCCTGGTGCTATTTATAAATAATAGACAATATTAACAATTTTAGATTAAGTGGAATCATCATTTTGATTCCATTCAATAATATACCTACATCATAATAAAAAATCCTGATTTCACAAAAAAAATAAACGTATTAATTTATAAAATCCTATTCTGCCCATATTCCTTTTTAAAAATGGTTCATCTTAATGAGTATTAAATCTATTTATGTTTTAAATATTATCAAATGATTTGGATAGACTATCTCGTGTAGGTGTAAATATAAAATATTTGTCAAAATTTGTTTAAAAATTTTAATCTGATTCAGGATCAATTCGTGTTTATAGCAATCGAGTTTTAAAACCTGATACGAAATTCGGTCTTTGAGTTTTATTTTAGCATGTAGAAATGGAAAGATGACATGTAAAAGTTCAGAATTTTAATTTTTGAAACTATAATCATCAGAAAATCTCGGATGATTGGAAACATCAATTTCGAGATTTTTATGATCCGTTCATACGTAAATTATTCCACACGAATATTTTTGAACTTCTATTGTGTAAACAAATCTCGTAGGATACCATTTATTTTTTGAATTCCTAAGTTCGATCCTAGTTTGTGTTCGTAAGATAAATCAAAGCAGCTCATCTTTGCCATGTTAAGGTTTGTAATACTACGAATTAGATCATTTCGCCACACATATAAATATCTACTTAATATTTAGGTGTATGATGTACTGCGTTTAAAAATCAAATTAATTAATTTTCTCTTTTTTGATGAAAAATTAATTCCTATATTTTCTTGAACAACTGTACATCTTTTCTCAACAATTCATTGAGAGACGAACAAAGAGTATAAATTTTAAATGAATTTATTTAAGAATATGTCTGCTTGATGAAATAGAAAAAGAAATAAATTTAACAAATTTTAAAACATAAATAGATAAATTTACGATTATCTCCTACTTTTGCAGTTCTATTTTTATAAAAGTCGATATTCTTAATTAAAGAGGTCGATCTTAGGTGATTAGTCTTCATTTTGATTGAAATAATATTAAATATAAATTATACACAAAGAAAGTGTTTATTAAACACAAAAATACTGTTATTACAAAACTACATTTATAAAGATCAAAATATAATATTTTTCCTTGGAATGCTTTTTCTATCTTATTATCAAAATAAAATTTTTTGATTTTTATGAACACAAATTATATAAATTTTTTTTGAGTTTTATGAGGAAAAAAATTGAATAAATATTTGAAATAAATGCTGCAAACAGTCATTCATATTAATTTTAAAGTATTCACCGTTACCTAAGTTAAAAAATTGTCAGACACATCACTATTTATTTACAGACTATACCAATTAACAGCTATATATCTAGAATTAATGGTCAAAGTAATTTGTTTAAGGTAAAATATATTGTAAATTACAACACATGAGAAAATAATGGAAAATACTTTGATTATCGAAATATTTAATTCAGGATATATATTGTGTCAAGTTCAATGATTAAACTGATCTATTTGATTTGTTATTTCTTAAATTTAATACTATTCTGTTTTTAGTATATTTCTAAAAATAGGATTTTATAGCTTTGATGTATTCCCTTTATTCTTCAATTTATATTTATATATCCTTCAAACAATAAGCAAATAAAAATTTACCATCATTAGATAACGAATATTATAAGTATACCAATTCTTAATAAGAGCTTATTGAAATTTTCATGCAAAGAATTGTGAGAATTTCCAAATTACATCAAATATGTACGAAGTTGCAATGCTTTGCTTAATTAAAGCTAATTTTTAGGCGATAAAACTACGAGAATGAGATAATTTAAGCGTTATAAATCTAGTTTAACCATTAAGAATATCTTCAAAAGCATAGTATTTTTGTGCGAAATATGTCTAAAAATTAAGATATAAAAAGAAAAACATTGATCCGAAAATCTTATATTTTAAATTATTTCGATCTAAGAAGAGCTAATATAACATATTATTTTCCAATATTTTTGAAAACATGAACGTATAATTGGTTTTATAGCAATTTTATTTGCATATCTGTCTCTGAGAAAATTGGCGGAAGGTTCTAAAATTTGGCCTTTTAATGTATTTATTACAATCTTGTTTATGGTTAAAAAAATAAAATTTATAATATTATTTTTTGAAAAATTTATAAGTATTAACTTTATGAAAATCATATCGATTATTCTAAATCAAAAAAATATGAAATTATTTATTTAGCATATTATAGATTGGATATATTTCTTAAACATTCGAAGCAAATAAGAAAAAATTATTGAATATTGATAATAAATTTTTTTAAATTTCATTAACCGATTGTTTTTAATTCAGAAAAGTATATCGTTTGCCACGTATATAAATTGTAAAATTCTCCCATTTTGTAAATTAACTTATAATTTTTTACTTGATATTATTAAAATTAAAAATGATATTTATTAAGTTAATTTTAAAATATAAAAATTAAAATACTTAATATAAGCTAAAATTGGGAAATTATATTTGAAAAAATCTAATTCAATGAAAATTAAATGACACTGAGAATTAACATAAGAAAGAAATAGTGAATTTTAAATGGCATATGATATGAGATGATTCAAAGTTAACTAAAAACAATAAGATTAAGAAAGAGTTTATCTTCAAAAACCAGCATCTTTATGGTTGAATTGAAACAATTAAAAAAATAAAAAATTTTTGACGAGAAAATTGAGAGTACCAAATTAAATAAAATCGAAAATTTAGAATACATTTTATTGTGAAGAAATAATATTATATTTAAATAAATTTAATTATTTAAAAGAAATTATACAGATTTATTTATTATAATTTACATGTATATTTAAAAAAAACAAACTTTAAAAGTTTCAAATTTCAACTACATAAAATTTAGACCAATTTAACACGACATTACCTTGTGAAGGTAATGTTATTCATTAAAACAAATTTTATATTTTTTTGTTTTTTGTTTTGCTTTAATCTTGACTGTAGAAGTGTATTATGATATTCTTTCCATAGAAATTATTGAATAAAATCATTTTTGATTAGTTCAATTAAAATCAATGCCAGGAAATAAAAATTAGAAGCGGTTTGTTTCACTTATATTATTATCATCTATATTTTCACAAGATTTTTTACAAACCCAATCACAGAGTATAAAAATCTAGTTATTAAATTAAACTTATAAATTAAATTAATCGGTTTCTAATTTAATTTATAAACTGAAAAGTTATAAATCTAAGTATATTTTTATTTATAAATTATCTGGTTGTAATTTACTGTCAAAATTTAAAAATTATTTTGAACATATAGGAGATTTCATCATTATCAAAAAACTAATGATAACAAAAAATAAAAATACATTTTAATTTCAATTTTTTATTTCATTAATTTATCAATTATAAATGAAAATGATGCATTAACTGTTCAGTCTGTCAATCTAATCTATATATTAACTAAATCAAATGAGAAATATAAAGAAAATATAAATGTTAATTTTAAAAATTAGTTAACTGATAAAGTTTTTATAAATCAGCTTACATAAATATTTCACGTGCGTGTATCTCAAAGCCATTTTAATGATTTTTAAAACTTTTGTTTCAAAATGAAAAATCTCATAAAATAAAAACAAAATATAAAAAAATCTCCATTAAAATCAAATTAGCCTGTAAATATTAAATTATAATTATGCTAAATGCATTATTTTTTTAAAATAGCTACATATTAAAAGTTTTAACAATCATCATTCATAAATCTATTAAGTTATATTAAAATTCTTAATTTGACAATGGGCGAATTTTATAGAGAAATTTAAAATTCTTTTCTCAATTATTTATCCAGATAATCACAAAAATATATCATAAATTCGTTCGACTTAATGAAAGATATTTAATAAAAATCAGTTAAAAAAATTCTTTAAAATGAAGACGTCATTTTTCTTTTAAATCATAAAGATAATTTTGAGTAATTATCTAAAATAAAAATGAAATTTTATTTAAAACTCATGAAAGATAAATGAAGCTATGGAGTATTCTTATCTGATTTACTGTGAAACAAATTTATCATATAATAGTTCTTACTATTTCGAAAAAAATCAGAATGTGAAATATATTACAAATTAAAGAATTTTCATTTTTATGTTTTACCTAATTTAAAACATTGAATTAATAGCTAATTGCAGATAAATTAAAAACACCATAAATTCATAACTAAATCATGTGTCAACAGAAAAATTAGGTTTATAAATTATTATAAATTTTAAATTTTTAGATTAAAACTTATGAAATTATGGGTTAAAATTCTTTTGGAATTTAAGAAAAAATGATTGGAATTCTAACAAAACATGTTATCTATTTAACTGTTCTTTTTAACGAAATTATAAATCTATTCATATTGATTTAAATTTTATTATATTATCAACATAATATTTATTTTAGGAAATATTTTTTATAGATAGAATAACATCTTAAGATAAAAAATTTCATGTGCTAATAAAAGACATATTTATCAATTGATTTTTGAAATATTATTGAAAATACAAAAATATGTAGCATCATGTTTGCAAGTGATATAAAAAACATGAGCTCACACGCTATTTATCGAATTTTTCAAAAACACTAACTGATGATAAAATTTCGATTTCTTCAATTATGAATTCTTATTTTTACATAAGCTGAAATAAAAACCATGAATGATATCTATTTTTGTCGCTGAAAGACTTTTACCTAAGAGGATAACACCTAAGAATTTTCATACATCGTTCATCTATGCTAAACATCTATCCATTCATATTCCCCACTTCTCTTAACTTTCGGCTTACTATCTAGTTCTAAGCAAATAAAGACCCATCTTTACTCTCTAGGTTTATAAGTAATGGTTCCTCGACGAATACTTATTTAATGTGAATTAACCTACAAATTGGTCATCCAAAGTTCTATACATCAACATAAAAAAATTAATTTTGATTATATGTTATATTACCATGATTCCCTCTTGGAATTTTTATGATTTAAAAAAACTGATCCATACGTCAAAATTGGATCTCACAATTTATAACGATTTATTCCTTTTTTGAAAAAGAATCATGGTAACTATATAAATTAAATTTTGGATTTCATACAAAATTTTTTAAAGTTCACAGGCATCAAATAAATTATCTTCAACGTTTACGAGTCTTTTTTTATCTCTCGATGTAATCAGATTCTCCAGAACAAGTTTTAAACCATTAAAAACAACGAATATTAGGACTGTCTCCCTATTATAAATTATATATCATAAATTTTTATATTTTTATCGTTATTTCGTAATCACGAACTGACATAGGCTGTCCTTTGAATATTTAAGATTGATCTTGTGATAGAGAATCGGTATAAAATGTTTAAAAAATTGATTGTTTGATAATAATACTTTCATTTTTTTAATAAAAATTGAAAAATTATAAAAGAATACTGACTATTTCTACGTTAAAATTCAATGATATCTGGACAACTTCATAAGTTTTGATTGTTAATTTAAACGATGTTCACTGTAGTATTTATATTTTCGGCTAATTTACAAATACCAATGATCACTTTTGACATTTTAAATGGCGATGAACTCATTAAACATTTTAAATTATTCTAAAAAGTTATTATATTAGGAATTAAAGATATATATTAATTGCTCAATAATCTTTCTGTAAATGCAATGAGAAATTTTTGACAGCTTTAAAAATTCTTTATGTAATGTTATAAATTATTTAACTTTATAGATAACATTTATGATTTTATTTTATTCTGAATGAATATATTGAGATTTTTATTAAAAATTTTACAATTAAATCTTATTTAATTATTCTCTCAACTTGAATTAGTCAATCTTGTATCAACAATATTTTATTCGGATTTCACACATATTACTAACCATATGAGAGGAATACAATGTTACATTAGATTTAAATCAGTTAATCACTCACAGAGTGAACGTTCTCTAGCAGTTGTTAACACATCAAATATGTTTCTTTTACCAAACTGTCATGTGCAGTTTAGCGTGAAATGTTAATTCAATACTTTGATAATCTATAATATAAAGATGTAAAATTTCGTTGTCTAAGAATTATCACATACGTTTTTTTAAAATTTTTTGAATATTTTAAATGTCCAGAAAATCATATAAATATTCAAACGTGCTGATGATGATCACACTTCGGATTTGTTTAATCAAGAATATAAATATAAAGTACATTTAGAACGGTAAATAATATTTAAATTTAGAATACGTTTCGTGAATAAATTTTATTAAAGTCTCAACAATGTCTAAGCTATCAAACAATATCTTAAAAAGATTTTCAAAATAACTGAGTTCACAAGAAGCAAAATAAACAAAGAATCAGATATATCTGATCATATAAATGAGATTAAAAAATAAATAATTTTATCCAGAATTTTCTACAATTATCAAAATTAAGAATTTATATTTCTTTCAAAAACTATTGATTTAGAATATTAAAAGGCATAACCATAAGATATTCTTGATATTTAGAAGTTCATCATGCTATTCATTGTTTTGTGTTGAGCAAGTTTAACAAATATAAGTCATTCAGGACTTTTATAGTTATGAAAACTAATAAAGCTTGTTTGAGTACTTAATCGAGATTCTCAATATTAATTTTGTTTCATTTTCTAAAAAAATATCTTTACTCACGAAAAAGATGCTCTAATACACACAGAAACGCAGTTTATGTTTGCTAGATATTGTATTTCTTACTTTACATTTCTTTGAAATTCATGTATTAACATAAATTTTTATTTATACCGGTGAATTCTCAGAGATAAGTATCAAAATTTTTTTCATATATTTCACTTGTAACGTGTTCTGAATTTTCCTATTTCTACCTTTTGAATCGTTCAAGTTTTCAGATTTCACCCTTATATAACTCATATTAATGTTGAAGTACTGTGAAATATTATTTGAATTATTGATAATATTGTATTTTTTAATAAAATCTAACATTATCAAATCAATTTTATATAGTTTAGCATCTGTTCAAGATATATTTACGCGTGTTTTACGTATTCGTCTTGCCACGATATATGTTATCTGTGAATAAATCGTTCATTCTAACCAAAAAACTAAGGATTTTTATTTTACAATGAAATATTAATCTCTTCTCGTACAATCATAACATATTTTCAAAGTGAGTTGGAGCCTAAAATCTTTTGATCCGGAAAAGCATTGTCTTCCATGCTTAAGACATTTATCAATTTCTAACTCTTCCATAAATAAGAAGGTCAATATTTGTGTCAAGTTAAAAGTTTTTCCCTTAGAGAATCTATCATAATCGGGCAGTTATTTTTGATTTTTAATCTTTTTCTTTATTTTTATCTTTTTGAACGATCCCAATAATCATTTATCAACTGTGCTATTTCATATACTGTTGTTAGGATTTTGGCAAACGTGTTTATTTGCAACTATATATTATAATCATCAATTATTGACATGTAATAACCAAATCAGTATATAGATATTCTAGTTTGGAGTCCCGTAACACTCAAAGCATTTATTCATCAGACCTATGATGAATAAAGAATCATGTAAAGATTTTCGAAATATATGAACCAATTTTGAGAATGCGTACACACATACAAATGAATAATGATGCTTTAAAGATCTAATCAAGGCTATAATATTTTTTTGGCATGGAGATTAGGAAATATTTCAACAGTAAAATGTAGTTTATGGATTTAATGATGTAAAACTCTGTCGTTATTTTCATGCTTGATACTATCCTTAATGCCATTTAACATACCAGGCAAACATATCTTGAACATAAAAATTATTTTCATCTCAGTAGATTCCTCGTGCCATTTATAAATAATGGACAACATTTAACAATTTTAGATGCAGTGGAATCATCAATTTGATTCCAATCAATAATATACTTACATCATATAAAAAATCTTGATTTCATAAAAAAAAAGTAAATGTAATAATTTATAAAATCTTATTCTGCCCATGTTCCTTTTTGAAAATTGTTCATCTTAATGAGTATCAAATCTATCTAGGTTTTCAATAATATCAAATGATTTTGATAGATTATCTCGTGTAGGTGTAAATATAAAATATTTGTCAAAATTTGTAAAAAATTTGTAATCTGATTCAGGATCAATTCGTGTTTATAGCAATCGAGTTCTAAAACCTTATACGAAATTCTGTCTTTGAGTTTTATTTTAGCATGTCGAAATGGAAGGATGACATGTAAAAAGTTAAAAGTTTTAATTTTAAAATTATTATCATCAGAAAGTCTCGGAGGATTGGAAACATCAATTTTGAGATTTTTATGATCCGTTCATACGTAAAATTATTCCACACGAATATATTTGAACTTCTCTAGTGTAAACAAATCTCTTCGAATACCATTTATTTTTTTTAATTCCTAAGTTCGATCCTAGTTTGTGTTCGTAAGATAAATCAAAGCTGCTTATCTTTGCCATGTAGAAAGGGTTGTAATACTAAGAATTAGATCATTTCGCCACACATATAAATATCTACTTAATATTTGGGTATATGATGTACTGCGTTACAAAATCAAATTAATTAATTTTCTCTTTTTTTGAAAAAAAGCTAATTGCTGTATTTTCTAAAACAACTGTACATCTTTTCTCAACAATTAATTGAGAGAAGAACATGGAGTATAAATTTTAAATGAATTTATTTAAGAATATTTTAACATACCGATATAACCGTAAATTACTTACGTTATAGGTGCTAGAATTTAGAGGATAAATTTAATATTTTCTATTTTTGAATTAAACACACAAATATATGCTTTTTATGATATAGCTTGGTTATTTAATAATTTTTTGTCAAAATTTGTGTTGTAAGCTCGGCTATGATTTGTCAATTTAATGATGTTTTCTCACTATGAAAGTATTCTTCCACTGTTAATCCAGTTATTATAACGTCATACAGAACATGGAAAACTTGTTAAATTGCAGACATGTTCATCAATTTACTGTTTAAATATTGATGGTGGTACAGTAACAACAATTACATTATTTTGCCAGTAAATTTTCTACGGTGTATGAAATTAACTATAAGATCATGATATGAAAAACTTATTTTTATATATAACTCTCTAAAATAAATTTAATAAAACTTCTTTTTACTCCTTAAATTATACATTATTATTCATAAATGAATGTAGAATATCTTTGAACTTTAAAATTAAATATATCATCGATAAATCATTCATATTAATTTAATAGATCAATTTATATGCAGATACAATTTGGTAGAGCCATTTTATTCGTTTAATAATCAGGGCGACTAGTTCATAAAAGTGTCGGTATTAGAGCTAAGAAAATTCAAATTTATGTTTTTCATTTTTAAAGAATTGGAATGGTCAATTATATCAAAATTAAAATGTACAATCATCATTCAGATCGCTATTTTATGATTATGTTTGATAGTTCTAAAAGAATCTAACTATTGTTTTCGTCAGAATGTTCAGTTTTTATTTTATATAACCCAGTTGTGACATTTCTGATCTTTTATGCTTCTTTTGGATGACTATTTGATGGTATATTTATCTTATTCAACACTATAACTTCTCATATAGCTCAAATATTTCTGTATTTTTCATCTTTGACGCTTACACTTTCACATTGTTAAAATATTAAAATTTTTTATTTGGATATCGAAACCCATATATCCTATCAAAATAGTATAAAATGGCCAAATGGATAATTTTAGGAATTCATAAATATCCTAATCAACTGCATTAATAAATGATTGAAAATTAATTTATTTAATAATTCATTAAGGTAAATATATGTGATATAAAGTTAACACACCAAAGTTGATAAATGATTTTACCAAACACTTTTTAACATATGAACAATTTTTTGATTCTATCACGACATAATTTAGAAATTAATACATCTTTTGTAAATTTATACTCTGATGAAGATCGATATCAAATTTTGTGTTTGTGTTTAATTACATTTATCAGAATTGAATGTTATCTTGTGTTATGACAGGATGAAGGAAAAACATAATAATTTAAACTTCAATATTTCAGATAGTGATTCTGAGCGATCTTGAATCAAAATTTTTTCTCCCAATAAAAATAATTATTGATAACATATTCTTCGAATAAACTAAAATAGTTAGTCTTTATTTGAAAATCTATGTGTTTTACTCAAATTATTTTATTTTCCATAAGCATGTTAGGCGTGTTATTAGCTAACAGGCAAACAAAAACATCTTTAAGTAATCTACTCACAAATCAACGTAAATCTATCGTATGTATTAGAATATACACATTGAGCATTATAATATCGACGAAGATGATTTCGGCATTTATAATATAAAGTCGATTTGATCTTAAAAACATGCTTGAATGTAAGTTTTTACTGATGGTTTACCTGGTATCGTATTAGCCGATAATTTGAATCCGTTGTATGCTAAGTAGGTAGTATTATAGAAAGGCGCGCATATCGAGTTGTACTCTATATAACCTTAAAAATTATTTTTATATAAAATTTACAGATAAATTTATCCTGATTTTGAATATCTAACTTGAATTTAAACTAAAATCGAATATGCTGAAATAATATTCGATAAAATATTTATATGTAATGAAATCTCAAATAAAGTGAACCGCTACTCTCGGAGCATGGAAAAGAAAAAATTTTTTTAAATTATATATTTGTTAAAAATATTAATTTTTAATGCTAAAAAGTTAAAATAAATATCAATCAGAAGTACCTGGTATTCTCAAACCCTTTTAAAAATGAGATTTTAAATTGTAAACCAAGAGAGTTATAAATAGGCATTTAATAACACTCAAAATATCTCAGAAATTATCATTAAAATTTTAGCTATGATCAAACTTAAAGCGTCTTTATATTGAGGAACTCTCTCAATAACTCATATTATATCCTTAATATATCAAAATAGATATATTAGTAGTATAGGACATTTTATTATTTAATTTTTGGAAACCATTAAGAGTTATGATTGAGTATATGTGGTTAGATTGGTTTTAATTTTATTAAAAGGCGATACAAATACTCTAAGGATAAATTAGGCGTGACGATGAATTCTATCAAAGATATAAAAGAAAAATTAAAAAGAAAGGCAATTGATTAATTTCAAAAAACTATAAACTTTTCAGTAGGTAATAACTCTTGCATAGATTATTTTGAATCATTTTTATGTTGCAAAACGATTTCAAAATTATTTTTAGAGTTAAGTATTTCAAAAATTTAATGGTTTAATTTTTAGCTCCTATCCTTTTTATTTAAAAATGATAAAACAGAGAAGTTAATAAAAATTTGATCTAAAGTGTTGATCAATTTTAACATAAAATTATTATCTGTAAATTACTTTTAAATCAATTTTAACATCTTTTTTAAATCACATAAATAAGTTATCATGAATTTGTTTATCAGATAAAAATGTATAATTATCTACTCATAGTCAACCTGGAATAATTCTACTCTATTAAACGCATTAAATAATACTTTATTCTTTAGGACCCCTAAAAACACTTTTAAAATTAATTATCGTTTTCATGAAAAATTAAGATAAAAATAATTATTCTGAGAAATTTAGGTATTTCTAAAATCAATTTACATAGAATTATTATTTTTCACTTGTATATTTTTCACACAATAAAAAGACAGAGATAATTACAAATTAATAAAAAACGTTTAAAACGTATTTTAAAATATAAATACAGGGATTTGCATCCATTTTCGTCAATTTTTCATTCAATTTCGTCAATTTTCCATTCAATTTCGTCAATTTTCCATTCAATTTCGTCAATTTTTCATTCAATTTCGTCAAAAATTTTTTTTTATATTTAAAATTTATATTTAAAAAACAAAGGTTTTATGCGCAAATAGTCTGTATATATAGTCATAGAAATCAATTTTATTAATCATTTATTACTTCGCGATTCAACGATCTTCGGATATATCGCATCATGTTTCGCCAGTATCCTGAACAATCGTCAGCTGATATTGAATTCCCGCACTCTGTTATCAAATTCATTAACACGCTTTCATTTTGTGGTGCTGCATATTTAACAAAATCCTTCCATTTCGCAAAACAGTTCTCAATTGGGTTGAGAAAAGGTGAATAAGGAGGACGATACAAAAGAATATGTCCATTATTAGCGATTATTTGTTGAATAGAGGCACTCTTATGAAATGGAACATTGTCCATTATCAAAACGACTCTATTCATATTTTTTGCTGCCAATTCAACAATAAACCTCTCCATATATTGGCCATAACATAATGTATTATACGCAGTTAGAAGTGTTTCAAATTTTTCAACACCGATCTTGCTAATTGCGGCACATAGAGAAACATTACGCGATCTTAATCCAGGCGAGGAGACAATTGCCAGTTCTCCTTTTTTAGAGTATCCTCTACAAGCTCGCATTTTTGCACAAAATCCCGCTTCGTCAATGAATAAAAATAGGCTATCATCTACTTCTTCGAGTAATTTCATAAAAACCACAGAATATTCATATCTTAACTCAATTGTTCTGCCATCATTGCGTCGTTCATATATTAAACTTGTTCGCTTTAGAGTATTATGGAAATTTTTTAATGTTCGACAAACTGTGGATTTCGAAACCGAAATATTAATTGTGGCTAGATTGTTTTGAATGCCTTTTAAGGTAACACAGGCATTTTCATCAACCATGTTTTTATTGATAAACACGTCTCTTCGTTTAACTTTATGTTTCTTGGCCCACCGCGAGATTTGCCAATATCCTACCAGTTGTCCGATATAACGATATTACACTTGATACTGTTGTTCTTTTAAAATTAAACCATTCTGCTATCTCGGATGCCGTTTTTCCTTCGTTGTATTTTACTATTATTTGATTCCGTTCTTCTGCTGTTAACTTTTTTGTTCATAGAGTAAATAGGTATTAAAATTATTGATAAAAAAATTTGACGAAAATGAATGAAAAATTGACGAAATTGAATGGAAAATTGACGAAAATGACTGAAAAATTGACGAAAATGGATGCAAATCCCTGTAATTTGTCATAATTTATTTTAATTACGTTTAATTTATAAACGTATCTTAATGAACTTTAATGCTTTAAATGTTAATAACTCAATTAATTCTTTACTTTTACAATTTTTGAATGCTACTTTTACAGCTCAAACGTTGTATTTTCTATGTTTTATTGCTTTCATCATTGTTATCATTATTTATTTATTTTCTCGAGTGTTTTTCTCTTTTTTCATGTGGATTATTGTTAATTAATTGATTTGAAGAATCGAATCTAATGATCTTTTATAATAGGTAAATTCAGCACATTAAATAAATTGAAGTAGTAAAAATAGTAGCTTAAGTAAATATAATAACGCGTTATGTAATAAATATTAAATTAATAAAAGTTTATTTAATTGTCACAAAGACACTTATTTGTCATTAATTTTATTTAATATTGATAAATATTTTTAGACTCTCTAGCTATGTAACCTCTATACCAGCTAGATAAATATATTAACAGTTTCATTCTGTAGATTGATTTGATAATTATTTCAAAAACTAACTGAAGCTTTATTATTCCACTAACACTCACAATATATTCTTACCTCTTACATGTCTTGATAGTAAATATAACAAAATGTCTGAATCTAAAAAACAATTAATATCATATGTTGATCACATTTATGAATTATTCAATTAATATAACGCTTCTTCAATTTAATTATACATTTTACCAAAACTATTAAAGTACACAAATACAAAAATGAATGTACAAAATTACTAATTTTATATTCTAAGTTATAATAATTACAGTTATAAATGATTTATAAATATGAACATGTTCGATAAATAATCCATTTTAATCTTATTTTTATTCAGAATGTCATCACTATAAAATGTTATGACATCATCATTCTTATCCTTATATAATTTTTGCTTTGTTATTTTATTTTGAGTTTATTATTTTTCAGATAATGAAAAGCGTTTTATGAAATGATAATTTAATTAACATAGGTTTTTATAATTTTGAATAAATTTACTATTTATGTTTAATTTATTAAAATGACAAAAAATTTTATTGTTTCTCTTACAAACTTCTTTCTTCAAAAATAAACTAAAAAAGCATCATATATTAATTTTAATAAATATGCTTTAAGTCTTTATGATCAGATCTAAAAATCATCTGCCATGATTATAAATTTATTTATAAGTATAAAGTAAAAATTGAGGTTGTATTTAGGTTAAGCTCAAATATCGTATTTTAAATCACCTTTAAATCTATAAACATCAAGAATTCGTTCACCTCACTATATCTTTATCAGATGCTTCCTGGTTTATATTTTTGGTTAAAACAATTAAAAACTGACATCATACTTCAAAGCGTATAAAATTTACGCATACATCAAATTCACTCATAAATAAGATTTAGACTCGATAATAGAAGCCGTTTTTGATATATCAAACAATCAATTTCTTATGTTTTTACTTGATTTGAAATTCATCTGTTTTTATATTGCCATACCTTCAGTCGTTGAAATAGAAACAATTAATCTAATGTGTTAGTCCCTGATATTTAGTCCAGAAGTACACTATCCTATCAAGCATCATCGATGTATACCTTGTTAATTTATCTTCCTTAAACACATATATAAAAGCTATATATACATTATTCTGATCTTCATACGTGTTCAGAGACTTATAATATCACACGAGCAGTTAGTTTAATGTAAAAATCTATTTCCCAGACAAAAGATTCGAGGTGAAATGTCTGTCGACAAATGTATGATTATTTTTAAGTTTAGGACTTTTAAAAAAGTTTAAAACTGAACTTATGTTATCTCTTTTGTTCTGTTTCTCATGAAATTATAAAATAAAAACAAATTTTGTTTATTTTTCCTTGTATCTCAGATATCATTAAAAAGCTTGTGATTATTGAAAATAATTACAATGATTCAAAGTATAGATTTATCATCTAACTTTACATGGAAGTGTAAAACCAATGAAATGGATTTAATAATCAATAGGTTTGACCTTATAAACCAGCTATTTCCAGTTTTAAATTAAAACATTTTAAATATATTTTTAAATATATTTATTTTATTCCATCAAAGAGTTCATGTAACCATACATAAAATATACATATTAAAATATAGCTTCGTGGTTTATAATTTACTTAAGTTCATTTTAAACAAAATATTATAATTTAAATATTTTGATATAAAATCTATTAATTTCACAAACGAAATACATCTTAATCTCTTTTGAAAATATTTCATATAATGGTTAACACCAATTTTTTGTCTATTTAGTTTTCTATCGTTTTAATTTATTTCAGATATTTTAATATTATTTTTTCAATCATCCTTAATATATGATCAAATGGATTTTTAAAAATATCGATATATATGATTTAAATGTTATTTTTCTTTTTTTAGTGTTATGTAATGTTTCGTGAAAAGAATAAAGGGACTTCATTGAAAATTTATCCACATTTATGAATATTATTAAGATCGATCACAGAACTAGAAAAAACCTTCTATTGATGATACGGTGATATAAATTTAAATTATCATAAGTAAAATAATAAAATTCGAAGTTCGATATCAAATAATTTGACGAATGTCGATGATTAAATTATTTTAGAGTAATTTTGTTTCTTTTTTTATTGAAAACATTATGAGAATCAAAAGCGTTTGTCTGAACTAAAAATGCATATCTTCTAAGATAAATACTCATTTATTATAAAACTTTCCATTATAAATTCAACATATTTCTTTGATATATCACAGATTTCTGTTAAAATGACTGTCAATAATTTTGAAGAAAAAGGACATCATTTGATAAATTTAAACAAAAGTGTGATAAATAATTTATTTTATTGACTTAAAACACTCATAATATCGGCAAATGCCCAAATTCTAATTTTCAATGTATCATTTTGAAAACAATTCCATATCTTTCGCATGTTTATTGATAAATATTTATACCAGGACTCAAAATAACTCTCGAATAAACGAATATATCTATTCTAGCAGCTATCCAGTTTTTCGTCCCAAATTCTTTTGATAATTATGGAAATAACTTTTGTTTATTATAACGTAGTAAAAAATTTCTATAAAATATCACCCTTATTTAGAATTAGATAGTTTTTTAAAAAAAGATTAAACTTTCCAGTGAATCGAAATGATGTGCATGTATAAGAATAAAAAGTGTCAAATTAAAGTGAATATTTACATATGCCATCATCAAACTATACATTGAGATATTCTGAGGACTTCAGGATAAATTTTATCATGATCATTTCATATCATGCAGAAATTACCTACAAGCGTCATTATTCTGTTTTAAATATTTATATTGTATAACTTAAAAATTTTTATTGTCATATTTGTCAGCGAATTTATTTTTACTCTGTTTTAGAGTATCGTAACAAACTAACTTTTGCATTTTATTGTTTCGACATATGATTTTAATTTTTTAACATAAACAACAGTTTATTGACACAAGAGTAAAATTATTTTCGCAAATTAAAATATATTTTGATGTTAGATAAAATATTTTTATTTATTAATTTTATATATACCGTATACCTCAAATAACAGATCAATAATATTTTGATTACTTTAATGTGCTTTTCTTTAATAATTGTGTTTGTTATATTTAAAGAATTTTTATCTTATTCAATAAAAATATTTGATTTTAATATCTTAAAATATAACTTACATAAATATCGGACTCAAATTTAATGACATTTCAAGGCAATGAACCTTGAACATCTAAAGACTTATAATAAAATTAAAATAAAAAAGATAAACTTTTTCTGATTGTCTTTGATGAAAACAGAACTCATAATTTTTATTTTTTCCATCTAGAATAAATAAATGGCTTCATAATTTTGATAAAATATGGAAATTTAAAATTATAATCATAAAATCATTTCACAAATAGAATCAAAATCATTGATATTTCAATAAATTTTTAAAACTACATTTATATCTATATTCTCAATACTTATTGCCATTGATTAATTTTTAAAACCATATATAAATGTTAAACTTTTCATTGTGCGATAATATCTTTTTCCGTTTGTTGATACATGAGCAGCGTTAACACAAGTATTTTAAATAAATATATTTATTCATATTCAGTTTGCTATATTTTTTAAATGCTCATAATACTACATACATTAATGTTTACTTATACCTGCAAAAAGCCAACTTTCAACTCAGTATGAATTATTATAAACTTATCTTTTAAAGATTTTTATATTTAATTATAATCAGAAAAGTTAAATTTCATCATTTGATTTGAACTCTTATTAAAAACTTTCAAAAAGGAATTGTTTTTTCTATAAACAACCAAATCATAATTTTGATAACCGTAAGTATTCGAAAGATCGTTCAATTTAATATATTCATCGAATAAATTTCGATTGAAAAAAATATAAATATTAACTTTGCTTTTAAATCCAAGAAAATGTCTCATGGTATTCTGCTCAATGAAAATTCGATTAATTCTTTGTCAATCTATGCAGTTTATTATATTCTGTGTTTTGAATTTAAATTAGATCTTCATTTAACTTTCTTATAATGTTAGAATTTATTATGATTGTTGATATAATCTTATAATATGTACATCACATATCTTAACACCTTTATTTTATTTATGAATTTGAATTGATACATCAACTTTATAAATTTAATACTATATTGAAAACATGATAAATGATTTAACATAGTTATGTCTGGATTATTCTTCTTTATTGTAACATTTGTTAATCCAATCACTTCAAGAATTTTTTTATCATCATTTAAAATATTATTCTTTAATTTATTTGAGCCCTAATGACACAGCAGATAAAAGAAAATTTTCTCGATACTTTTTAACATTGTACAATGCATGTATAAACTAACCATTTTGAATGGATAGTAACTAATAGAAATTCAAAATGTGAAATATATAATTATTTAATGCAAGTACTATTTCTTTAAACTCTCAATAAATTATGATTGATCCTAAATTCTAGTTCAAAGATGAGTTTTACAAAGACTTAAGAATTAGTTCATTTGGCAATGTTAATGAAAATTAAAAATATTTATTTTAGGACTATATTTTTTAAGAAATATTAAAACTATTTGAAGTAAATAATCAAGATGATATATACAATAAATTCCAGTACATTTTGATCTTTAATTAATCAATATTCTACGTTCAAAACATTTTATTACCATTTTTTAGGATATAATTTTTGTCAGAAAAATGTAAAATTATGAATATTTTATACAGATATTATTTACCATATATCTTATTCAGACATACTATATTTTGAATATTCAATGAATTTAAAAACAATTAAGAGAATGCGCGATCATAATGTTCTGCAATTTTAATCAGAATTTAAAACATAAGAAGATATAACTTACACTTGTGTTGTAATTTTGAAAATAGTTAATAAGACATATAAATGTGTTCATAAGTTAATTGTATATTTTTAAATTTTTAGATTATCCAGTTGGTGAGAGAATTCTTCACTAAACAAAAATATCTATAAATGCATGTAGAGTTTAGTATATGAAGATATAAGATAGATTTTTTTCAGATCTAGATTCTCACAAATGTAACACAGCTTTGAAATATAAACTAAAATAATTTAAATTATGAATAGAAGAAAACAAAGATTTACATCTATAAAATCTGAAAACTAATTATATAACATCAAAGAATGCTGTTTTTCTGATGTGAGCATGCGCCATCTTTAAAGTATAGATTAAAGTGCTAGAGAATACAATCTAATGTATATTAGTTTTCATTAAATTGTTAAATATATCTAAAGCTGCCGAAAATTACATTTAGGCGAGGGCGCTGCAAAGAAGAAAATCATAAAAATCTTTTGATTTTCATAAGATTAACCAAAAGACATGCTATGAGCATTGAAGTAATTGTTTTAAATTAAATAACAAAAATTTCTTAGAAATAGTGGTTTTAATATCTCATCTTTTATGCAAAATTTGAAAGATTCGACATTTTTATCGATTTACTCTTATAGATATCAAAACAAATTCAACTAAAAATATAAATTTTAAAATATGTTAAAAATCGAAGGATAAACAATTGAAATCATTCTTTAAGGAACAGAAAAACTCATGAAATATCGATAATTCAATGAACAGAGAATATTAAAATAACAACTTTATATTACACTCGAGTCGAAATCGATGTTTCCCATAAACATCATTCTGATGCCAACATCAATTTATACATTTCAGAGAATAGTAAAAACTTATAGAAGTTTAGATATTATCACAAATAACATCTTAGGAATTAACAATGTGTAATAATCTTAAAAAATTTATTTATTTCGTTATAGAATTAAAGACAATGGGTTGACAGTTTTGTTATAAATTTAAATAAAAATGTATTACTTGTGCTCTTTGACACATAATGACCAAGGTTTATGTTTTAAGCCTCATTTTTAAAATTTTGAAACATAACATTTATAACTAATTCGAAAAAGAAATAGTAATACTTGACTTTTATTTCATATTATGGATTAATGAAATTGTATAATTTTAGAAATAAAAGAAAAGAAGATAATATGTTTTAAAACAATACAGAATAAAAATGGATATTTGACCAAATATCACCAACTAACAACATTACACAAGCTGTCAAATTACTCTTGGATTTATGAATCGATTTAAGGAATTACATTTAATTAATCAAATTATTAAATTGTAATTAACGGACGTCATATATCCATTTATAAATAAATGTACTTTTAAGTTAAAACAATTTTTAACAAAAATATTAATATTAAAATTTTTTTATATATGACAATATTTTCTAATTTATATAAAAATGAGAAATGAAATACAGTATTATCAAATTATTTCACTGATTTAAAAGAAAAATAAGATGCATAGACGTTAATTTCAAATATATATGATCCCAATCATGTGTGAATAATTGTTAAAAGAATTCAAAAAGCGTTAGATCAGATATTTAACTAAGTCTATTTGTAAAAGAATCTTTACAAATCTATTTAATTTTTTTATCATAAATAAATTATCGTTTACTGGAGTCTTTTTTAACTGAAATACATTTCTGGTTAATTGATAGAAAATCCATCTAGAACTACCGAAATATCTAATAATGTTGCTTTCACTAGAATTATGATATATTTGATTTGTTATATCTTCCTAAGTATTCTAGATACGATAAACAGTGGAAATTATATATTATATGAAATTTTTTAATTAATAATTTAATTCAATATTCTGATCATCTATGTAAGATGCGCGCTGATAAAATTGTTGGTTGTATGAGATATATCCTTTTTAAAATAATTCTGTTTGAACATTTTCCGAGGGTAAAATTGGTAATTTATTCAAAAATAAATTAAAATGGAATCTTTTGTAGATAATTGATATCTACAAATTATCTTATAAATTATACATGAGTAGTACACCAAAACTGAACATGAAAGATTGCTCATAAATTTTGAATGGCGAAAATCACCGAATATTTTATTTATGTTGCTCAATTCTTGTGTCGATTGGTTTCATAGAATTTTATGGATACACAAATAGATCATCATATTTTTATATTAAATTGGGATTAAGTAATTTTTAAAAGCCAATCTTCTTAAATATAGCAAATATAAAAATATATTACATGCATATATTTTATATACCAAATACATCTCTAATTTAAATTTAGTGTTAAATTTTTAAATATTTTATTGATAATATGATTATAGTTAAAAATATAAATCAAATGCTATAATTTTATATTTTATAATAGAGAAAAATAATAGACGTTAAGATTAAAAATTGATCATAAAACCTTGAATTAAATATATAAAAGAGTAAAAGGCATTGAGAAATATATATAATTTAAAAAAGTTATATTTTTGAAGTATATACAATTTTATTCAAGAATATACTTTGTCGCATTTTTTACAGAATTCATTAAATCAAATACGTTTTTAATGTCAAAAATTTTAGTTTTTATTTTAATGCGTCAATAATTTATCAAAGATTATACACTAGCAAGAATGCGTAACATTTATCTAAAATTTTATTGTCAAAATATGCATAAATTTACGCAGATGTGGAATTTTTTAAGAGACTGGGTCGAGTTTCATCGAACGATAGTTTAACTAATAAATGTCTTTAATTATTAAAGTGTATAATTCTATAAACGTCACAAAAATAAATTATTTTTGTCTTTAATCGTCATAATTTTTAATCATAAAAAGTAGATTACGTCATAAAAGTGATCAACTTTACTGATTCGTACATATTTATAATAAAAATTTTCATGAATATATTTTAATCAGAAATATCTGATATCAAGATCATCATGTTTTTGGGACTTATATAAACTCTTATAACCATTTTACGAACAAATACGAACATTTAGGCTGATATACGCATGTTTAAAACCTAATGTCTATATATTTGTTATTATTAGCATCAATAAATCAAATAATTGTAATTCATTCAATAAAAGAGAAAGATAACTTGCAGATAGTAAAGCAGAACGTTTATGAAGATGATGAATCAACTAAATGCTTATCAGGCTTTTCTCAAAACGGTGCTCATTCAGAGAGTCTACCTAATAAAATGGAGGAAATAAATTTTAAAGGTTGGAATCCTCAAAAATATCTTGAATTAATCAAACCATCAAAACATGTTACTTCAAAATCGTCTAAATATTTATTATATAACAGATTATACCGTAAAAATCGAGTAAAAAAACTGAATTCCTTTCTAGTTTACAGACCTTCAAAATATAATTTTTATTTAAGAGGAGGTTACCTAGCCTTGAACGAACATTCATCTCAATATGTTATAAGTCTTATGAATAAAATAAGATACAGTCGAAACAAAGTTCAATCTAAATCTCTAAAATCTAAAAGAAATCAGGCAGGATCAACAGAAAGATCAACTTCACCAGATATAAAACCTGATAATCAGTTATTATCAGATTTCAGTCAAAAAATAATGCGACGTGGTGTTAGTCGAGGAACACAAATGTATCGTAAAACTGATTTAATTAATGGAGATTTAATTGAAAGTAGTTTTACTGATCTAAGTCGTTGGAGGAACAATCGGAAACCTACAAAATTATACATAGAAAAATTTGATCAAGAAAACACTTTCATTTATTTTAAATCTACTATCTCAGATGAATATGAAATTAAATTTCTAGATAATGTTTTGATTGAATTATCTTTTTTGTATCGTTTTGAAACAAATTTGATTCAAAACAATCGAAAAATAATCAATTGCGATCTACCTCGTCAATTGATTAATAATTTTAAAGATTTTATTCAGGCTATGAAGTTTATCATGAAAAAAAATGAAATTAGAAAAGGAAGAAGAAACAATATGAAAAATTTCATCAAGACGTCTTTGAGCTCATGTCAAATTTGAGTAGCCATACTTTCCCAGTATATTGTTATCAATTTAAGAGCTTTGCGAAACCTTATTTCACAATATGAGGGATCTTTTTCGTTGTGGAGTCTTAATTGATATTACTCACCTCAAAATTTTTAAAAAATACGGTCAAAGTATGAAAATTGTATTTTCATAAGTTTATTTAAGAATACAATCAAAAAAAAAGTATTTCAAATTACCAAGAAAAAATGGTTATTTATCGTGATCTGCAATAAATTCTGTCATTATTTTTTTAGACTTCATAAAAATGATGATTTTAATATATTATATTAATTTACTTGTTTTTATTCTTTAAACTTTTCAATAAAAAAATTTTAATTGATATAAGAGCAGTATTTTAAAATGTTACAATGTAAAAACTAAAAATTAGAAGTTTTTCTTTTACTTTAAACGTATCGTATATGATTAAGTTTTTTTATTTTTATTATTTCACGATTTGAAAATTAATATGATATTTTGAGTTTTCATTTTAAATGTTATTACTTTTTATTCGTGTGTTCAAAAATTTTGATTTTACAATTTTTTATTTAGCATAAGAAATCGTGATGAATTACTACATTGATTATTTTGTACATTTAATAATTTTTCAGAAAGGTAAGATAATGAAAATACATCTTTTCAAAGTGTATGTTTTTTATACATTCAAAAATTAGTTTTATATCTGCATCTACTATTTTTGTTAGTTATGTTTGCAAGTATTATAAATAATTATTGTTAAATAAAAATATATGAGTTTAATGAAAAATGTAAATATTTAAAAAAATTTTTCATGTTTAAAACAAGGTCATGGGTTTGATGGAATAAAGATAAATGATTTAATGGGATTTCTAAAATTATTTTAACTTTAACTCTAATGTTACTCAATCTTCTTTATTTTAGGTTTCATTAAATGATATTTGTAATATTTACAAGTCTCATTCTTCTTAATTTTTATTTGAAGATTATTTTACTCTGTTTAAAAATTATTTCAAGATTTTTATCATCGTAAAATTAAGTGAAAAACGTTATTTTTTTGTATCTGTGGTATAATCAAATATTTGATTATTAATTTCATGTAATCTAAAAGATTTATGGGTTAAAAACATCAATATTATCGATAAAAAGGTTAAAAATAAATTAAATGTTCACTAATTTATTTAGATATCAGGTTTATATTAAACTCTAATTGTCGTATATTTGAAAAAACATGAATTAACCTGTGGATATATTAAAAATAAAGGATAATAACCTGAAATTCTAAGTGATTACATATCTGGCACAAAGAAATCAGTTTTTATTTCAATAAGAATAGTTATTGAATATGTTAAAAATATTACATTATCAGACATGTTTTTAGATAATATAAAAAAATGTAAATGCTATATATTCATAAAGTATTTTTAAATTTAACATTAAAAAAGTACTTTAGCTTGTGAATCATAAATAATGGTATTTTTTAACAGGTTGATCAACATCAATAAATTATCCCTAAATTGATTCATGTTTTATGAATACTCTAATAAAATTATTTTTTCTTAAAAACTGAATATTTTGTTGTGTTTGTTTTTTAATGTTTAACTAATTTATTTTGTTTTAAAAAGATATTCCTATGATTAAATATTCGAAATTAATAAAAATTTTTAAATTTTAGGAACTGATTTATATCAAATGAAATTTCGATTTGATATTTTATAATATATCATGCAAGTATTAATTTAAAAACTCAAAGATAACGATAATATTTATTGATTTAAAAATTTATAGAAATAATTAAAAGTCGAAAAAGACAAATTTATAGAAAATATGTCATGATTTTGAGACAAACTTCACATGTTTGACATTTACATGAAAACTATATATTTTATTTCCTTACACACATTGAAAAATTCTTATAGAAATCTATCAATCGATTTTCCACAAGTTTTACAATTATAATTTCTAACTTTTGTTTATAATAATTTGATTTTTACAACGTAGTTTAGCAAATCAACAATTTTACAAATCTGTCAAAAATTAATATATTTTTACTTAAAGACTGTTATGAATTTACTTCGTTTAGAAAGAAAAACACAAACATACAAACTGATCATTTAAATGTTTGTCATAAGAATTTATATTGTCAATATTAATTTTACAAATGTAAGAAAGTATTAAATTATACAAATAAAAATAAACAATTAATTTCCTAATATTAATTTTTCGTTATTTTCTGTGTTTTAATGTATGTTTGGTTTTGTCTTTTCTATGAATATTAACAATACGTGAACATTATAATAAGTAACATTACGATATTTTATTCTCATAAAATTTAATTTGTGAATTTAAATGAGATATATTAAATATTATTTCTAAGATAAATAAATAAAATTTAAATTGTATATTATCTTAGAATAATATGATTAAAATTTAATGGAAACTGTTTTAGCTTTTTCTCTCAATATTTCAGAAGATTTTATTATTTTGATTAAGAAAACTAGTCAAAGAAGTAATTGATATATTTTAAAAAAATGTTAAAATTATGATAATATTTTCTACATTTAAAAATGTTAATTTATATCACAACTTAATGTCCCAAATTATCAAGTATATGGATTAAAATAATATAAAATTTGACTAAAATTTTTTATTTATATTTAAGATAAATTACCGACCTTTGGAATCTTCGTTGAACTGATAAATAAACCATCTCATATATTTATGGAGATAAGTATGTTAAACTGTATTTTATGATTAAAAATTTACTCAAGTGGCATGAAAGATGTTTCTTTTATATTTAAATTATTAATCTATTTTAAATCAGGCATATTTTAATTCTCTGATAATAAGAGACAGGAAAATCGAATAGTTAAATTTTACATCTCTTTATCAAAATACTTTGAATAAAAAAATGTTTAATCAAACAAATAACATGTGATTTCAACATTTTGTGGATTAATATTATTTAATAATATTCTTCAAATATTTTTCGCATTGATTCAGACCGAATACAAAATAATTTACTCAACATATGAAATTATTTTTGTCTAAAATAAACTAAAATCATTATATCCTATAAGACGGTCATAGATGTTATTTGTTTTATATTTAACAAAAATAAAATTTTTTACTCAAAACATTTCTACATGTTATTTCTAATTTGTAAAAACCAAATATCAGATTATTTTTATAAGTTTTATATGATATCTTACATAATATAAGTGCAATTATTGAGTAAATATATCTTACAAAGTTAATATTTGTTACTTTTATAAAAATAGAAATTACATCTTTTTCTCAAATTATTCGATTCAAAAATTTTATGCTTTTGACAATATAAAGTATCACGTCTATTGTTAAAAAATAAAAATTACATTATAATTGGGGATATATTTATATTTGTTAAGTTAATTAAATTAAATTTTTTTAGGAATTAATTATTATTGGTTTATAATGAAAAGTCACTACGTGCAAATATTTTTTTACATTTTAATTTTAAAATATTGTTCATAATGAAATTAGTTTTTTAGCAGGTATTAATATAAATATCAAAAATAACTCATAAATAACTGATACATACGCGTGTATTTTGAGGTAATGAAAATTTCAACGAAAATAATTCAATTCGAAAATTTTATCGATTTTTTTTCAAAACATTGTCTCTGTATCATTTTTAAATATTATTGAACAACTAAATTTACAAAACAAATTTTTATGGAATTACATATTAAAAATGTTTTTTAATGAGCAAGAATGAGCTAATACTTTTGAAGAAAATCACATTCAAATAATACTATTCGAAAATCTCTTATCAGGTATTAATGCCCTTTCGGTAGCATTTCGTTATGTTTTTACTAGTAATTAGGTAATGCGATGATTTCAACTACTAAAAAAGTCACATTCTTCTCCCACTATGAGAACAACATTAGATTTGAAGCATAAGTTAATAGGAAAGGGTTTATTGATATCATTATAACTCCGAAAAAGCACTCTCCTGAAGTCGATACGAAATATAAGATACTTCCCTTTACTTGTGCATGTATCGATCATTCACATTAATCCATGATAAATGATATAATATATTTGATAATACAGTTTTATGTAAACATTTTTAATTAAAAAATCAGTTTAATTTTATTTCTAGCTTTGAAAAGATAAACATATGTAAATATCATTTGATAGCGAATTACTTATATGTGATATTGAGAAAAAATTGAATGTTTAATTGCTTGAAAATGTTAAACATGTCAGATATATTTTTATGAGTATTAGATCAAGGAATATTATTTATCTCTATGTTAAAAAATATAATATCAACGAATTCGATCAAAAATACATCATTAATAATCAAAAGATGTTTTTAAAATTATTATCCAAATGTAATTTTTTCAAATTCTGACTTGATTTCTCTCTTAATACATTTTAATAATGTTTACCTAATCTCAGTTTAATGAAGTCTTGAATTATTCACTTTCTAAATTATTTGATATTTAAATGATAAAAATAAATCAATTTTTTCATAATTTTTATTTTTGAAAGTACTTATTTTATACTTTTATTATTGGTATTAATTAAGAGTATTATAAGCACATTAAAATCAATGAATATAAAAATTATGATACTTTAATGAATTTATTCGAACTATTACTTCTTTCACTCGTTTACGATGATCCTTCAGTTTTTAACATTGATTAACATAAAATAAAATATTTTATCCTTTTATTCATTGCTATTCGATTGTAAAATTAAAAATATTGATATCTTGAAAAATTCAGCTTGCATTAAAAATTGATCAAATTTAGAATATACCAAAACATCATTCTTAAGAGACCCATATAACGTTTATTCATCATTTTTTACATAAACATTAATATTGTCAAAACAATTTTCTTTTCCTGCCCGCTGATAAAAATTATTTACAAAACTAATTATAAACTTTAGGCGACACAATTTAAAACTAAATTATGAATTTAAAATTTTACCTCATTATTTGATTTCTGCATATGAATAACAAAAGCGGTGTTTTGCTTAAACATAATAAATTTGACATTTAATCATATTTTGCTTTATGATAGTATTATTGTAAAATTATATAAAATTAGAATTCAAAAAAGGAATTTTATTGATTATAATAACATATGAGAAATTAATAAATTTAAATAAACCTAACATACGATGTGTCAAATGCGCGATACCTCGCAAGATAAAACAAATCTCACTTTAGGAGTATCTATGACTGCATTATACTTTTTTTATTTTCTGTTACTTGTATCCCTTTGATACAAATAGTTTCATAAATGAAATTCCATGTTTAAATGTTACTTTTTAATCTGAACATCTGTTTCTTGTCCCATAATGAATGACAGTTGTGCTGTAGAGTTACATTGAGAAGGTAAATGCAGTGAGTTATACAAGCATTCAATAGAAGACGAAATTCTTACTTCTTCTTCAGATGCAGTATAACGATGATTCCATCTTTCTAACGAAAATATAGTGAACCGTAAAACTCACTGCATCCTGAATGAGGTCTGCCAAGAATATATTTTGGCTTAAAAGAATACAGAATCTCAAGTATTTTATATGATCAGAAATGTTGTCAGCCAATGTGATACCGGCCATTAGTAAATACAACTTAGGAAGGATAGCTAATTTTGGTAAACAATGAAAAGTTATATGTTATCTAGCATGATTCTCTTTGTCTATTTATGTGCCGATTTAGTGCACTGTTCGATTGAAAAATAAATATGTTAAAACAGTCATTAAACTTGCATAAGAATATTGTGTTCAGAATGCAGTTATTTATGCAATTTCAAAATCATTAAGTTCTTTTTGAATATGGCCAGATGAGAATATTTTTTTTAATTGCAGCAAAGGATGTTGGTCATATTCTACTATCTTCTTGTTTTGTATAAACATAAAATTGTGTAAATATTAAACTTTGATACTAGTTAGAAATGAATGTTGTATAACATATAAAATATCGATAAAAACTATTATGAATGTTTCTTAAATTTAAAAATTTTTATCTAAAAGCTTTTTCATCAAAAACGTCGTTTTTGCATATAATTATCAACCAATCAAATATTATCTCAACTTTAATAAGTTCATTTGCTTAAATTCGTATAGAACTATGAATTTCATGTTTCTATAAAAACGATAGGGTTATTTCGATAAATCAAATTAAGAATTTTGACGCTTTCTGTTCATTGACATTTAAAGAACTATCCTATTCGATCAGACAATGATTACACCTTTCTAAAGATATGTAATATCAAAGAAGATAACAGCAGTTTGTGTAGGTGAAAAATTTTCAACATTTTGTCATAATCTATGCCTCAGCTTGTTGCGATAAGTTGTTCTCATTTTAACCATAGTGATTATTTTTAGAATCACAGTCGTCGATGAATTCATCTGTTTTAGTTGTTAACCGAGGCCTGGTATATTTTGTAAGTATAATTTTGCAAACCCATTTAATATTAATATTCTATCTTTCTATTTGATTTAACATATCAATATTGAGTGTGTTACGGTTACGACTTGCCTTTTGAAGGAATTTTAAATTTTATTTTAAGTAGTTTTTATATTTTTCAAATTTGAAGTGTAATATTGTTATTTATGATTTGCGAAGGTAGACCGTGAATACTGATAATATTCTGAATCCTTCATTTTTAATGTTTCATTTATTTATCAAAGGTAATAGAAAACCTCAACACACCCAGAAAACTAAATGATAGTATTTAAATCATTCTCATAAAACTGATGATTTTATCTCTTTACGTAATCATTTGATATTTTGAGACATATTGCATTTGATAAACGGTGTTTTAATTAATGTTGATTCATTAGGTGTCACCAAACAACTAAACATACAGATGTTTTTTTGTAAAATTGTATTCATTCCTACATCTTGAAATTTGAATTATATTGTTCATATGAACTTAAAAACCCACAATAAGTAAAAATAAAACACAATTTTTATTTGAATGATATTGTTACAGTTATTACCTAGCAGTGTTAGGTACAATCTTCACGTTATATACAAATTCCAAGCTTAAAACATTAGAAAATCTTAAATTGAAAGATCAAACAAAAACATCGAAAACAGTTTTCTTCCCAACTTAAAGATTCAAATTTAAAAATATGACATACAAAAAATATTTTAAACAGTGTTAACAAGATAACATTTTTAATGAGAATAATAAAGGATAATAGAGTTTGGAATTCAAGGAAAATACATTAATTACTTAATTATTTAGTACAGATATATAATCGATCATTATAAAACTCAATAATGAGAAGATGTTTATTAAAATGGTTTATTTGTTACTTTTCTTTTATATTTCAATTGCGATGATAATATCATTTTCTTTCATTTCGAAAAAGTTCTATAGTATGTGCTGTTTTCATGCAAGATATTCACAAATTTCACAAATTTTATTTTTTGTTAATTTGTTTTTTCAATGAAAATCTGATATATACGATTATTTTATGATTTTGATAGAGTATTATGTTGTTCATATTCAAATTTAAGAGAGATAATCTCTGAATACATTTGGGATTCCTTGATCTCCCATTTGGGTATCCGTTACTTTTGTTTGTTTTAGAATTTAGATGAGTGAATTTATGGGTATCTCACGACTTTAATGTGTATATAAAAATTTTTATGAGATATATGTTATGAAAAAGGCTTATGTTTTAAATTTTTTCTGTCGTAATGTGTCGAACTTTGAATTAATCCACTTTACGAAAACATAGTCGTGAGCTTACATGAAAATATTTTTTCTGTTGAAAAATATCTCTTGAATATAAAAGTACCAATGAGATTTGTGTTCTCAAAAATTATATATAAATATAACACATAAAAATTAACTATGACATTATTTTTTGAATTTTTAATGATTCTACAATCAAATCAGTACCGAAACTTATTTTTATTGGTTATTTTTTAAATATTTATTATATAACATAGTTATGTTTTTCAGGCACGAAAAGCATTAGAGACAACACAAAATAAATTCAACGAAATCTTATATGTCTGCTAGGACACTTATACATGTTTTTATCAGTTATATTTGTGAAAAGATTTAAATACAAGGGGAAAACAGACTTATATAATTATCAGATTATCAAATTGGCGTTTTAACTCAAGTGCATCATAACTTGATAACATTGTGTTCCTCGTTTGTTAACGTATTATTTCAAAACGATAAAAATCTCGCGTAAACAATTGAAGAGTTTTATTCAGCTGAAATTTTTTTATGTTTTTCCCTTAACACAGACAGTTTGACATTTGTTTTTTAACTAAAAAAATAATGAATAAATACTTCATATTTTTAAATTAATGCAAGATTTGGATGTTGTCGAAATTTTAAAAATTAAATTACTGATTATAACATTAATATTTGGTTTAAAAATAACATTTACTGTTTATAACGTCAATATCTGATTAAATTCTTGCTAGATATCACTAAATAGTTTCATTATATCAATAAATAGATTTAAAATCGTTAAAAGCTCACAGTGTTAATTATCAAAACTTGTTGATCCCAGTTTTAGTAACCATTATTAATGGTATTTTTTATGATTGATTTCTATAAATCAAAGATAATAAAGGTTAGTTGAAAACCAATTAAAAAAAAGTAAAATTAAAAATCTTAAAAGAATATTTTATGTTCAGATATCGTCAAAAATTTTTATTCAGAATGTAATTCTTAGCATAAATGTTAAAATAATATTATTTATACATAGATGTTTACATTGTTTATTTTTGAATAAATTTGATTGAGAATTTAATTCAACTCATGACAATAACCACATTCTAAAGCAATGAGAATATTTTTTACTGTACGAAGAGGTTCAGGAAAAGAGCATTGACTATGGTTTCAACGATTATTATTATCCTCGTTTTCTTATATAAGTTTAATGAAGAAATAAATTATGCCATTGATCCGTATTTTAAAGAGAAATGTGAATTTTACACGCATTCTATATTTTATGATTCTTACGTTCAACCTGAAGTTAAAAAAGTACCAAATACATTCATTAATATTTATGGATTTAATGGGAATGGATTCAATTGTTACTTTAACCCAATTAAGTCAATCATTATGAATAAAACAAGTAATTTTGACAACCGTAATAGGTTATAATACAATGTCTATATATGATGACGTTCTTGATGGTGGTTCTTATAGTCCAAAAATATGTAAAAAGTTCAGAGTATTAATCTAAAATTATTTTAGGTTGCAATTGTTGTACCTTATCGTAACAGACCGGCTCAATTGAAAATTTTTACTGAAAATATCCATAAATTTTTAATCAATCAAAATATTCACTACAGATTATTTATAATTAACCAAGTAGCATATTTAATAATTTTCAAAAGAATGACTCAAATCTTTTCAATCGTGGAGCCTTGTTCAACGCTGCTTTTGTCATATTAGGGTTGTTGAATGAATACGATTGTATTGTACTACATGATATCGACGCAATTCCTACAAATTTACTCAATAGATATGATTGCCCTACATCACCTCGTCATTTAAATCTCATCTCTGATAATAAATTCACGTATTATATTAACTAAATTAGTTTTCCGTATTCAATATATTCAGGAGGAGTTACTTCTGTATCAACAGCTCAATATTTAGCAGTTAACGGATTTTCAAATCTGTACTGGGGATGGGGCTTAGAAGACGATGACTTTTACTACAGGTTTGTTTTATTATCCATGTTTGTCAGACTTCGTTCTTTTGGTTATTATATGAAAAGACCATCTGTATGTATTGGGACATATTTTTCAATAAAGATCGATCATGTAAAACAATATACTTGGAGTATTCGTCGATTTTTAATTTTCTGGACAAAAGGTATTAGAAAACATATTGATGGACTTAACTCTATTGACTTTGATGTGCTCAAAATACAGTCTAGGCCTTTTTATACATTTGTTGAAGTTCGTTTGAATTCAGAAAATATAAACAAAGCATATAACGAGATTCTATCAATTTCAACCCTTTTAGCGTATCTTTTATCGATCCAAATATTTAAACAATTATTTTTATATCTATTTTGAAAATATCTCAAAAATATATTGATTTGAAAATTTCTAAAATTTATCATACTCAAAATGAAATAAAAATCAAAACCTCTGAGGTTTTAAAAATTTTAAATCATATTTTAACCTGAGAAATCGTTTGGTTGATTTTTCTTCATTCTACCTATTTTTATTTATATCTATAAGACAATAGAGAAGATATATGTACCATATAATGTTAAGCTAACTGTTAACTTTAAATTACATTAATTTCGTTATTAAAATGAATGATTTTCAATAAAAATTTAAAATTTGTAGTTCCTTTGAATTTTTTAATTTAAATATTATTTTTCACAAATATTCAACATATTATAGAATAACCGAATCATAGTTGACGTTCGACGTTGTAATTATTTAAAATTTTCATTTGGTAATTTTTAACATGGTAATCTAACAAAAGCTTTGGTCTATTTTTTGGTAAAATCAGAGCAGAACAAAATATCTAGAATTTTATAAATCCTCTAAACTTTATCTGACTGTATCGCACATATTTGTATGATTAATTTCGCATTTATCTTTAATTTCTTTATTGTTGGAACAAAATAAATGTTTGATAAATTTTGGTGAATTTTAGCACACATACAATATCTTTTATCAAGAGGCAGAGGGCCACTTTGGATTTTTTATGATCACAAATATTAAATAAAACCTAGGTTTGCTAAAAAATATGCAAATTTATCCCTCATGGAAAATCTCTTAAAATTATATTTGATAAAATTATCCCACATTTTAAAAATGATATTCTCAGATAACTATTTATTTAAATGATAAAAATCGATATATGTTATTTAAAAATTGAAATTGACTCCCAAAATATGAATGTGGAGACGAGTACATTATACAGAATAAAAATGAGAGTTTATAATATAGTAAACATCATATTTATTAATTATATGATGAATATTTTGATTTAACCATAGTGAGAAGTTGTAATTCGATCAGAAATATAGGAGTTTGGATTCTGATAGTCTATGAATGAAGAATTATTGGGATTAAACCAACATTACTTATTCACCAATTTTAAATTTATATTTTTGCATAATATCTGAAACATAGTTCATATTCAAAAAGCCTTATATTCAATAAAAAATAATTATCGATTACTAACAGCTAGATTGGTGTTGATGCTCGTAAAAAATTTTGAAATTGTGTGAGATAATTAACATTATTCAGATATAAATATGAAAACACACAGAGTAACTATTTATATTCATCCTAAAATTAAGATTTATTTATGTTTAATTTAAAAATAGAAGTTTGTATTTCAAAGTTATGTGTTTTGAAAACTTGATGTTCTGATTATTATTCAAATAGAAGGATACTGTTTTAAACTATTTTTATATCGTTTAGTTAGTTTACAGCCTCTTGGCTTTTCGACAATGGCAAAATAATATTTACCTATTAATTAATTCAAAGTTTGACTTATAATGATGGTGTATTTCAATTCTGAATTAATACTATTTTGACGTATTCAAATATGGCAAAATATCTTTTTAAAATTAAGATGATCAAAAATATCATTAATTTTGACAAATTTTCTTTCTCCACAGTTGTGTGGCTTTTATTTTAGAAAGAATTGTTGCATCATGAATCATAAGACAGAGCCAAATTATTATGAGTACGAAATTATTGAATACTTTGAATGAGGTTTCGTGAATTCTGACATCAAAAATTTTAATTGATTTATATCAAATACATTTCATTGGTGGTGTATAAAAAGTCCTCCAAATATCCACAATCACGAGCTTAATATAACATCTTTGCATGATTGCGAATAAAATAATAGATTACTTTTAAGAAAATTTCCAATATATTTTAACTTGGTAAAATATAACCTGCTTTAAAAGTTTTTGATAAGCAAGATTTTCCTAATTTTGAGTATTATTTATTGATATCTACTTGTTGAGTTCTTTTATATTAAAGTTTAGATGAGGAAAATCGTTAATGTAGGATATTTCAACCGTACACTTTTGATACAGTATCTAGACGATTTTATTTTCCAAATCTATTATTATAGTTTTGATACATGGTTTAATTTTGCTGTTTATTTTTCTTGAGATTAATTACCTTCATAAAAAATAGTCTGTTTATTATTTTTTCCAAGATAAATGAACTTTTATAAACATCTTGTGAAGTTAAGCTTCCAATGTTTTTGAAAACTTCGAAAAGTAAATAAGGTTACATATAATTTTATACATCATTACAACGTATTCTTGATTTTTAAATCGACTGCTTTAAAATTTTGAGATGTTTATAGATGACATATTAAATATTTTTAATAGGTAAATTAAAAATTAAAATTTTTTTAAAATATATTTATAATATTACATTTAAGAGTGATTAATCTAATAATTATATCAGATGAATCAAGGTAAAAATAAAAATATCATAAATATATAAAAATCAAATAAACAAGGTTGAAATTAATAGTTTTTTGGATATCGAACATTTTAAAAAACATAAATTAAATGTTTTAGTTAAATTTATACATTATGAGTCTTTCTATTTTGATTTTAATGTGACTTAAGTCATTAATATTCTAAAATATATATATTGTCACATTTAATATGAAATCGTAATTCTCTGTTTTCTACTTTCATTATTTTAAAATAGTATCTATTTAAGGATTAAATTGAAGTCAGCTATGATCGTTATTTAGATACGAATCAAATTCTTTTAATTCCAAACATATTCAAATCACTATTTAAGTATTATAAATAATTGAGCAAAAATTTGTCATGTTCTTTCAACAATACAAGCACATCATATTTTTTTATAAAAAAGGAAACTCTCTCATTAATCACTTAGAAACAGAAATAATTGTAAAATACTAGATTATAAGAGTATCGCACATATTGTGTCATGCAGAATACCTAATTTCAGATTAAAAGTAATAAAATTGGTGAAATAGCTGAAATATCTCGTTATGTTTGAATTTATGACAAATTCTCTTAATTTAGAGGAAACAAAACATACATGAATCGGTTAAAACTATTGGTCAAATATCAAGCGTCCTATGTAACTGATATGCCGTAATCTGGATTCAAAACACAAGAAAATAATTTTTTTACTCAAATAAAAATCGATAAAAGATAATTTGCAGAAAATAAATAAGGGCAGAAAAATTTGAAACATCAGATAGGAATGGATTTTCATAAGAATTGAAAAAGCTACTTTTGTTTTTATCTAACATTATGGCTAAATCTCAGATTTAAACGGCTAATTTTTATGATTGCCACAGATTTTAAATTCTCTGAAAAGACATAATAAGACTCAAATAAAACTCGTAAGGGAGTTCATATTTTGAAAATGTTAACATTTATAACAATATTTATATTTTACGTGAATGAATTCATCAAGTAAAAAATTGAAAATGTTTGCACTTTAAATCTCAATAAACTTTAAAACAATAGCAGTTAATCGATTATATCCAAAATTTTATGTGTGGTCTCAAAAATCTCTTCAATAACAGCTTTGAACCATCACGGTTACTCCAACAACTAAAAGAAGGAAAGTTAGAGCGATATTAATATATAAATTTATGGAGTCGTATTTAATATTATCATTTTGTACATTGTTGTTTCACTCGTTATTTCTGTTTTTCTTTGCTGAAATATTCGATAATTCTACTTAATTTGATTTTAAAGAAACTAAAATTTTATAAATTCAACTCGTTGACACAAGGTAATTTGTCATCCCAAACTAGTTCATCAAACAATTAAAAACATAAAGGAACCAGAAATGAACCCTTAATACTGTTCAGAATACAGCTCAGTTATAGAATCATTAAATCAAACAATAATTTTAAATAAGAGCACTTATAATCAACATGATATCATCGATAACGATATAAACCAAGGTTTTAAAATGCGAATATCAAAAGTTAATTGACGACTTATCTTAACTTCATAATAATATGTTTGAATAGTTAATCATTTTCATTCCTTTAAAAAAGATAGAATTTCAACGAACTGATAATTTGTAATGGAATATCGGAAACCTAATGAAACAAAATCATTTCATTGCTAAATGTACAAAAATCTGTAATTGAAGGATTACTTTATTTATGAAAAATGTACATGATTGATTCATTTTTTGGAACAAATTTAGAAACCCGAATAACTGTAATCCCATATATGAACTATGAAACATTATAGTTAAAAAAATCATAAATTTAACTGATGATAAAAATTAGAATCCATAATGTTCAATTTAATAGCTCTCTAAATGCTTAATTGTGAAGAGAGTGTCAAATATATATTACTTCGATAACGGCAAAATAACCAAATTATTAAACTTGATAAATTAAGAATACTTTAAATTGAAGTCTTTCAATACCGTTAAAAATTAGAAAAGATCTTCTCTTCTCATTATTCAAAGAGAAGTTAAGAGATATTAGTCTTACACGACAAATGTTTGAGACAAAAACCGTTTATTAAGAGATAAGGAGAAGAAACATCTGCGTCAAATTTACAATCTTCTGTCATGTGTTATGTTCTACGCCTCATTCGAGTGAATAAATTATTCTTTCTTTAATCTCTTAGAACAGAATATTGAAAATAAATAACATTACTAGATTCTCTAAAAATTTTAATCTCTTTTGAAGCACTTTTAAGAAGAAATCACAACATCGACAAACTAATGATACCGTTCAAATCCGAAAATGCGATTATTGTAGCGAATACATCGAATACTAACGATAAGATTTAAAAGCGATATATTTATCTCATATCTAACTGAATCAAACCAAAATGAACTTTGATGATAATTTAGAATTTATAATACTTGGAGAGACTCGTAAAAGTATTTTACCAAATTTAAGCTTGTCTATACTCTCTAACTAGAAAAAACTCTCAAAAGATAAGTGAAACAGAATTTGATATCAAACTCAAAATTCAGAAAACCCACCTCTCAAGGCAAAGATTTATAAACTATTCTTACAAATATATCATTGAATATACTGCATCTAACATGTGAGAGTGAGCTAATTTTTATCATATTAAAGTGTGTTGAAATCCAGATTGCTTTCCCCCTTTAAATATTAAACAAAGAATCATTTAAAAACATTCTTTTTTAAAATAGAATTTTACTCTCTTTATTCAGTGATCAGAAAAATACATAATATTTCATGAGGCTACGTCTATATTGATCACATAAAATTAACATTGCATTTACGTTTAAGAATTTCATGATAAAAAATGGCTAGCAGATATCATAGAATGTGAAAATTATTTAAAAGAAATATTCTACCTGCTAGATGGTTCCAACATAAGTTGTGATTTGTTTTTATATGTTTTGTCTTATTATATATAGTATGTAACATGTTTATTAGCTAGGAAAAAAATAATTTGATAAAAATATGATTTACAATAAGGAATTCTCCATCAAAAATATAAAAATGACAAACCGAATTGATTTTCATATCTCTAGAAGTCGTAAATTTTTATAAACTCATGCACGTTCGATATATAATACTTATACCACCTTTATGACGCCCTTGTGGTATCATAAAATCGAAAACAATAAACTTAACAGAGAATGATAATAGATTGGCATGGACTTTGAATTTATTTTATGGCTATCATTTTAATTACACACCCTACCAGAATATAAATCCAAAAATTATCTCCAGAGATCATCCCAACACCCCTTAATTATGGATATAAAATTCATTTTCTGAAATCTAAACTTCGATTCTTTCATAAAAACTCATAAATGCAAAAGATATATCATTATGTTCTTGAATATCTTGTCGAAGAACACCGAATTTAAATATCTTGTAAGAGTTAATAAAAAGTCAGCCACTAATCAAGACCTTCATATCAAGATTTGGTATGTTTTAATCAATTTTTTCAGGCAAGGACACATAGTTTAGGTCAGAAATATCTGAAAGAACAAAGAGAATCAAAAATTTCTATATAGTGTACAACTCAATACCATTTGAATTGAATAAATTATTTGAAATATCCATTTAATCCATCAAAAAATTTTTCGAAAGGATGCTGCATATGATCAAAATAACTTTGAAGAGGTGTAAAAATTACTTATTTTATTCTCAGAGTGTTTAATCACACTTATCCAGAATCATATCATAATATTATCCCATAGTATAATGAGTTCAATCTTATCGTTTATATCTATTATCTAATTAAGCTATGACAAATTATTGAACAAGAGAAATAGCGCACATATTTTAACAGAGGATGTAGAGATAAACATAAATTAAATTTAGGAGATGGTAATAAAAACACCTGAAAGTGAACGCATTTTTAAAAAAATGTTTATTTTTTGAATGGGAGTCAATTAAGTAAAATTCATAATTTTTACTAAGAATCAAAGATAAGAGTAAACTAAATAAATACTCGTATGGCGGCATAAAGTCTTCCAATGTATCAACCCTTTTTAATTCATATAAGACATCTGAGAACGTCCTATTATAAGAAGATTAACCACAAACTTATGAAACCAACAAGTAAAAAAAAGTTGTGAATTCCAACGATCCTTCCCGAAAAAATCAAATTTACAGAAATCTCATAGGATTAAAGAGACAGAAAATACAGACGGTACATTTAATATCAAAATGAGTGGGGTGGTGAATTTTTTCATTTACTATCTTTGAAATATTAGATAATATTTAAGAAACTACAAACATTCAAATATTTAATTTTACATAAGTTTGCCTAAACGTAAACAGAACGAAGGTCACGAAATCATCTTCAATTAGATATAGATCGATAGCATACATCTGAAAAATAAACTTCAGTTTATTCTGTACAAACAAATAAAATTATTAAGTAAGAATTGAATTTACATTTGGACACCATACAGATCTGTCTGATATACTTGTACGCAAGTATTAAAATAATTTATTAAATAGATTAATATATGGCAACGTCTCGGACTAGATCGGAAAATATTTAAATTGATCTTTTTATTGAATTAGGTTTCATGACATAATTTAAGATGTTAATATATAAATATTTAATTAATTATATTTATTATTTAAAAATGAAGAAACATTATTTTTTCTTATCGCGCGTGCTCGATAAGTAAATCTTATTTATTTTAATTGGCTAACTTAATATAAAAACGGTTTTGATCAATAAGTTATAGCATTCAGTTTTTTTAAATTTCCATTGACCTTTAAAACTTTTTTCAGACTGGTTAAATAAAAATTAATATCTTAATCCTTCAGGCTACTTTGATAACCCCCCTAAAGTTAACAAAAATTTGCTTTTTTGTTTATTTTGAATCATTCTGATAGTTTATCTATATGATATCAATATTATTTTCACTTGGTTAATTTCCCTCATAATTAAAAAAGATTAAATTTAATATGATAATTATTAAGAGATTAAATTATATATTAATTTGTTATCTGACAAATTTAATTTATTGGAAACATTTCAATGGTATTTTGTAAATAATAACTTATAGATTTTTGAAAAGTTGTCCCCATAGCCATTCAATTCATTGACCAGAAAGTGTTGTTCGATGAGTGTCGTCTCGTTACTTGTGTTTTTGTTTCAACTTTTGCCAACTCCTTTCAACATGGATGGTAGTAGCAAATGTAACCCTGTCAACAAAATCATAGTGATGATTAACCGTTAAATAGGTGATATCGTCATTTCATAATTTTGGTATAAACTTCCCCATATAACTAATTATTATCGAATCAGGCTTTACATGTCGACTAATTATTCCATGTCGTGTATCCCTTTAACGGTCAGCTATTTCCACAACAAATCAACCTTTGAAGCAACTTCGTAAATTCAGAAAACCCATTGTTTAGTTACTATTTTACCAACTTTTTCTTTCTATAAAACTTACAATGTTTCATCGATTTCCAACACATCCACTTCTTCCAAGTATCAATGGATTTCAAAGAAAATGATCAGTCATTACATCTCTGCAAAATTCTTTCTGGTCAACAACTGTCTTTGAGATTTTTATTCTTAAATTAAAAAGAATCTCATCTTGCTTTTGGTTTACCTTCTTAAAAAATAAATTATTATCAAAATTTTCGAAATAGTCAAATGAATTCCTTCGAAAAAAGTATCTCCCCCTCAACTAACTACTTTATACATCAGAAATCTTGCATCTGAAATAAAAGCCATCATTCTTTTCCATTATTTAATGCCGACGATGAGTTATAATACCACATGAAATTTTTTTCGCAATCATTAAGAAGCACAATTATCGACCAAATAAAATGTCACCACCTTCAATGTTGAGTTTTGATATCAAAAATTCTAAATTTATTTCATTAAAATTCATTATTTTGATAAATTTTTAATTAATTATATATCAGATTATATTTTGTCACATTTTTAAAATGATGGGAGAGTAAATAAGTGTTTGAATTTTTATTTGTTCTTTTTAGGTATGATAAAGAATCATTTTTTCTTTTTCTTCAATAAGAAAACTACAAAATTTAAATAGCCGGCTCAGAATTTTTCTTATTTTTACAATAAAAAAGATATGCCTATTCAGAGACTGAGTTATCCACAGTCACTTCTAAGATTTGAACAAATTTAGACCATTTTCATGGTTTACTGGATTAAAAAATCAAAAAAAGCCTTATTCTTTCATTTTCACCACAACTGATCTGGATTTCGAAATGCAGTCCCATCTGCGTCGAATTTAAGAGACAAGAATTATAGAAAAGGTCGTGAATTTTTTTTAATATCTGATATGGTAAGTAATCCATATATTTACTGATTTTATTTATGAAAAAGTTTGAAAAACATGAGCAAGTCTCAATCCAAATCAACGAGTAGTCTGTTGATCAAAGATCGAAGAAATCATATTAAATTACAGATTCAGTGAAGAAAATTTAGAAGGAATTTATTGAGATTTTTCAATGAAAACTAAGATTTAAACATTATTTTAAAAGATAAAAGTTTCCCCATTTTTAAGAAACAAACAAAATCGAACTATCGAATAAATGATTTCATGTCGATCATAATGATCATTTTACTCACTTGGCTTTTATATTATACTTTTATAATCGTCTAAGTTGTTGGCAACGTTATAATTATTCATTCGTTTCAATATTTAAAAAAAATGATCTGGCATAAAATATAATCTTTTCAAAATCAAAACTTACAGATGAATATGAAGTTTAATTTAAAACGTTGAGAATTTTAACTAACCTACAACTTACGTAAATCTGATAAGCAATATGTAAAAATATACATAGATTTATCTTAAAGATAATGGAAAACATTCTTGAGATTTTAGATGATATGTATAATATATCATTAAAATACTTCGAATAAAGACAATAGAGATTTCAGTTCAATGTTTTTGAGCACATCACAAAATAGGGCGAATCTTTTCTAGTTTGTGTAAAATTTGTCATAATTTTGCATGTCACACTTTTCTCTTGATATGAGAATATGTTTTCGATATAATAACCCCGTTCTTCAGAAGTATCTTTAAAATTATCAAAAATAATACTTTTCAAAGGGAATGGTAATTTTAACTCTCTTATTAAAGGTAAAAATCAAATATCAAGAATGTGAAAAAACAACAAAATTATCGATTATGCACAATACCAATTGAGTTTGTTTGTTGTGAGAAAAAATTTATTGACGATTTATATATATTCATTTGATATATATGTAATATTTAACTCATCTTTTCTCAATCAACTTGTTTCATACTGAAGAAAGAGTGATCTTGTTAGGATAACCATTTATTAAAAAAGTTTTCTATAATTTGCGCACCTCTAATTTTTTTAAATTATTTTCATTCTAGAATGACCGAGTCCAGTTCACTTATCAGATATTTAATAACAACTAAGAGTACATTTAATTGTTATGATTAATATGATTGACTATACTGATATGTTTTAAGATACATTTCAAAGTGTATAATATAAATTATTTTTTTTGTATGAATCTTAATTATCATGGTAAGATATTATCACATTACTTTTGATTAATCTAAATAGAAAGAGAAAAATTTCATACTTATATTTAGAGCTTAAATTTTCGTATTTTGGGATTAAAAATATATTTAGAATAAAATATTACTAATTTTTCTAAAAACAATTGAATGATAGAATTTTATAATATTAATTAAAAAAATAAAATTCTTTTTCTTATGTATTTTAATTTAAATTTTTGAAAAGTTAATTAGTATTAACTCTCAAGTAAAACAAAAGCTAAAATTTTCCCTCGTATTTACTCATCCATTTTAATGTCGAAAGTTTGATTAATGTTATATTTTGAGTTAAATCTATTTTAAAAATTCCAAAAATATTTAACGCTTATAATATTTCAAAAGATCATTTGCATAATTACGTTATTTTAATATTAGTTCATATATATTATTCATACGTGATGAAAATTATTTTTAGATATAATCTATTTAACTTTGGATATATAACATACAATAAATACAAGCAAAATTATAAATCAAACAGTCTCACTTTTAGATTATATAAATTTTTTGAATTGTTATATCGTTGATCATTTATATTAATCAAATAATAAGATAATTCATGAGCTGTAAGATTCTCATTTTTATAAAGAGATATATTTGAAAGAATAAATAAACATTAAATTTATAATAAGTTCAATAACATAAATATGCTTAGATTTCAACAAAACAAAATATTTTAAATATATTTTATAAAAATTATTATTTTGAACATGCTGAAAAAAACCATTTAACTTATGTTAAATATTTTCTCTTATGTGAACATGAAATTTTTTTTTATTTTTTAGTATAGTCAAATATTTTTAACAAATATATTCTATACATATTAATAAGAATGATAAGATATTTTCTTTACATTTCCACTTCATGATTTGATAACGGAAATCAATTTTTCGATTTGTAAAATATTTTTTATCAATTATTTATGATTAAACTATGTCTGATAAACAAATGTTCTTAGATTCAAATAAAATAAGGCTTTTTTGTTAATCATGAAAATATTCTGCAATTTATTCTTGTAAATCATATAACACTCACAAATTATTATCTTTATTATGTTTAAATTCACAATCTACGTAATAGATTCAGAATGGATGAAAAAATATCATATATTAAAGAAATTTCGAAAAAATAAAAAATTTCCAAAAGCTTTTATATTTTTATCGATTACAGATATTGTTAAAAATAATATTTAAAGCTTTTTTACTCTATTGGACTTTATAGCAAAACTGCTAACCAAGAATTACTTCTTTGAGTCAAAATATTTTAAAAATTAATCTGAGTGATATATCTTCAAAAGTATGACAATAATATGTTTATTAAAACATAGAATTATTCTTCAGTAAATATTTAAATTTTAATATCATCCTTACAATATATTTTTACATTTTCAAATAATAAGAAAAAAATAATTAACAAAATGAATATGATGTTATTTTATCTTTTTCTGATCTTAATCTATTAAACGTAATCATGAGCACTGAATGACATAGTATTCAAAATATTTGTACATGTAAATATTTTAACCCTACTTAACAAATAACTTCATTTATGTGTGATGAATATTTGTCATTTCTACTCAATGAAAGCTTTTTTTACTTGTGCTAAATTCGATTTAATTTATAATAAAAATTTTTGTTTAACATTGCTCCATTTAGTGAGTTTATTCTTTCTATTATCTATGAATTAATAAAAGTACAAAAATCATTTTAACTATGATTATATGTTAAAGATAAATTCATGAAAGAAAAATAAAATTTCTATGTTTGTTATGGTTATAAAAGAAAAATCTTTTCTCTTTTTATATTGAGTTATGTAAAAACAGGAATGAAAGTTTTTAACATCATCTTATATAATAATTTCTTATACTTTTTAAATTTATTAGATGCTTTCAAGAGTTAAGTGAAAATCAAAATTAATATTAAAGGTGAAAATAAATGTTTCTTATACTATGATTGTGTATCGATATATAATCATTTGATAAATCTCTATTTTATTCATTAAAAAACTTTTATTTGTTAGATCTAAATAAAACTCACAGTTATTATAAATACAGTAAGTGCAAATATATAAGCATAATAAAATTAATTTATCTTTATTGAAAATTTAATGAGTATCAATTAGAAAAATATCTGTTTCATGTTGAATAGATGATGGCTTAAATATATGATTATATTTTAGTAAAACCTTTCCATATTGATTTTGAAAAGAGAGCCAAATCTCTTTTACTGGTATCTTTTTAGGATGGTTTTATAAAAGTTTAGTTTCTAATGAATCTTTTAAAATCAAAATCATGGATACTTTTTGTGGAAATTATTAATATATACTTTTTCTAATTCTGGATCATTTTAATTTTATACTACCAAACATCTAGTTAATCATTTTAGAGGTAAATTTATGTAATTATTTCTTTATATCACAATTATATCATAATTTAATCATCATGAAAATAAGAAATCATTCCTGAGAAGAAAAAATAACAATTTAGTTTAAACAATACTTTTAATATCAATGGAAAAAATTATAAAAAGATCAAAATGATGACCATTTATTGATAAATATTTCGATTTTCATGTGAATAAAATCTCTTTAAATTCAAAATGTTTCATATATCCAGTTGATCTAAAAAAATAACTGCAAACATTGATGCGTTTCTTGTAAAATTCACTTATAAGCCTGAATGATAAATGAAATATTTTTGAAATAATTTAATTTTCTTTTTATAAACAATTAACATTTATAAATTAAAAAAATCTTAAAAAATAAATCATTTTTCATAAGAAATTATATTGATTCGATATTTTATGTTTAATTCTCTCAAAAGAAAAAAACAATCTGAATTATAATGAATTAGAATAAAAACATTCAGTATACAGTTTTGTATTGTGTGAAAAACTGAAATATTTTTATCTGTTGTATAATAAAATTTGTTTGATGCAAAATAATTTAGATTTTTAATTTATTTATAATCCTAAACCATATTTTGATAATGATGAAATAATATTTTTAACGAATGGTTAATTTCTTGCATTTAACATATGATTTAAAAAAATAATTAGTTTAAAGATTATATTTTAATCAGTCAACGAATAAAATTTAATTTACATGCATGATTAATATATGAGGAATTCAGGAATTATGAACTAAAATTCAACCAAATCAAATATTATATCGAAAAGATATCTAATATACAGCTCTCCTAAATTTTGATCAAAAATTTTTATGTCTACTATCTAGTTTAAAGAAGTGGTCTTAATCAATTTTTTTAGAAGAAAAATAAGATTAAAAATTTAAAGGCATATTTTATTATATGTAAAATTTCAACTACAATCAAAAAAATAATTTTCGAGAATGTTTCAAAGATCTTAAAACTATAAATGATCCTATGTAAAACATAAATACAGTCCAATAGCTAAAGTGTTTAAGTATTCAAAAATTGTTGCTTTGAATTTATATTTTTCTTTGATTTCAGATTTAGGTGAAACAAAATTAAATATTTTTAAAGAATAAAAATTTCTAAGAATTATTGACCATTTCATAATTTTTATTTTTTTATTCTATATCTTTTGTTGCAAAGAAATAATTTCTTAAATGATGTCAACTTCAAGAAAATACATAAAATTCAACGATATTAGGACTAAAATAATCACAATATACTTTTTATATATTTAGGGTTTAAATAAAACGATTATCTCATATAATTGAATGAGTGTAGATTTTATTGATTATCAAATCTCTTAATCGTATCACAATGATGTATTTTAATTGATCCAAAGTTATAACATTGTTAAAATTTAATTTAAAGAAACTTTTAAATCGCTTTATTCAAAAGCTGAAATCATACCTGAATAAAAATTAAATTCTTTAGTTTATGATATCAGTTCCATCGATAAATTAACCAATTTATATTTTTAAATATTAAACACTAAAAATTGATTTATAATAGAATCAACAAAAAATATCAATATTTTTATTTGGCTCTATTGATACTCTACGTGTTTAAAATTCAAATAATTGATTTAAAAATATTCTGCTCCATGTTTAAATATTTTTATTAACATTGTTCAAAGATCCTATCATTGATGATGTATTTTTAAAAGTAAACCAAATTTTCAAGAAACAATATTTTTATTCAACGAGGAAAATGAGTCAGTAATTCATGAGTATTTTTAGAAATTGAAATATTGTTAAAAATAAGAATTAAAAGGCAACTCTTTTATCCAATGTATTATCTATTGATGGCACTCTTTTTATTTCCCAATCAGTGTACAGAAACCTAATAAATTTGACCATTGATCACTTATACATTCAATCCAATGTTGATTTTATGATAGAATTATTTTAACTTTTACTAAATAGCAAAAAAAATGTTTCAGATGATAATAAAAGATGAGTGATAAAAAATATTGAAAACTATTTTACAAATTCGCAATACTCCGTAATAAAATAATTATATCCCCTTTAGAGTATGTACCTATTGAAGTTTGCACACTTAGTTTCATTACCTGGATTCGCTTTGTCGCAATTAGTTGTATATAGGGATCATCTTGTAAAAATGCTGCTTATTGCATTTGCATTTATTTTAATGGGTGCCATTGTAAATTTTCAATATATTATTGGGACACCGATAAGGTTATGATGTGCGAAAAGCCAAACTTTAAAAAAGTTGATAATTTTCATACACCTGTCAGATACAGTATGAAAATTATATAGTTCTTCTATCTTAAAGATTGCAGCCATAAAAGTCAACTGAGTTCAACATGTTTATCTGTAACGAATATATGTACGCTCTATTCAAGTCAAAATTTTTTGTATTTTCTTTATGTCAGAAATGTTTACAGCTAATGTAGGAACAAAATATAGATAATCTAATGAAGGAACTATATCTCAAGCAGGTAAGATACCAATAGCCATAAATCAACTGTCACTTTAATCATATTCTATATTCATGACTTTTCTTTCGTGTTTCGAAAGAATCTTTCAACCAGACGCAATAAAAACAAAACAGTTTTGCCTTGATAAACATTTCTTTCAAAATCATTAAGTATTCTCTTAAGTACTTCGAAAAGAACATTTTTCATAATTTTATGAATGATATGATTTTCTTCGACTTTTTTCTTTGATTTTTCAATGAAATAAATAGTGTTCGAATTTATGCCATAAAAGAGATCAAAATAATTGCTTTTATGTTGAAAAATATCGATTACGCCACTTCGAATATTTTGTCTTTTATCCATCAAAAAGCTCGTTATTGTCTCTTATAACCAACCAATCAATGTCTGATAAGGAATCATATATGATCGTTTGTTTAAAACTGTAAAAGTGATTTAGATAACCCAGCATAAAGATTTTGATGTTTCCTCCACAATGTCATATTAATACAAATTGTCTTAGGTATGGCAATTAGTAATCATGACTGAGAGTGTGAACTTAAAGAGCCTATGACATCATAAAATGTACAAAAACTCGGCCATTTTTTTCATTCATTCAAGCCACAGCGTGAAAAGATAAAATCATCTCATTTTGATCTCCATAATTTAGAAAAGGATCACAATCGGTCATGATTTCGAGGTTTCTAATTATTACTGGTCACGGATATTTGTTGTTTTGGTATTATATGCAAATCCAATGATAATTTACATTCGACAATTACCTTTGTTTCACAAATCCATATTGCTGTATTATCACTGAAGATTTGACTTTTGAAGTAATTTAACTTGTTATTAAATTTAAAGTGACTGTAATATAACTAAAAGCTGAAAATTTATATTAATTACCCGAATTTTAAACAGAAACTAAAGAGAAATTTCACTCATATCATTTCCAATGTTTTATTTATTTAATTAAGAAGGTAATAGAATACCTCGATACAGCAATTCAACCTAAATAATGATATTTTAAAAATATTAGTCTCGAAGGAAGATATTATCCTCTCAGAGTAGACATTTTATTTTTACGTGCTATCCTGGTATCAAGTAAGTGGTTATACTCTGCCAAACCTTTTAAAATGTTAATGCCAAGTTTTTATATTATAATCAAATGTTTATCTCTTAAATTGTTTTATTTATGCTTTATAAGGTTAAATCATTGATTTAATATTCTCTGCATAAAACATATTTTTATAATCTATAATATTTTATCGATGCAATATAAGACAGTGAATTATCCAAATCACAAGTATTTTCTTCAAATTTAGAAAACATGTTTTTCAGAAAACATATTTACGCTAATAAGATTTTTCGAAATTTTTCAAGACTAATGTCATGATAATTTGAGAAAAAATCAGGTATTAAATATTAATTAATCATGGTTATTTTATTATATTGAAACTACAAAATATTTTCGATTATCTAGTTTTACATACGTTATAAATTTTCTCTTTCAAAATTATTTGAGATATGTTCGCTCGTTTGTTGTTGACTTATCAATTTTAATGAAATTTTATTTATTTATTCATGTCTCTAGAAGCTTAACTTAAAATGTCACATTGTAATTGGAATGAAGACAATGTAATATCTGGTATCTAAATTTGTTGACTCCTTTATGTATCATCGTTAATAATGTAATTTTTTCTCATAATTAAATTAAAAATTAATTTTATCATAATGGATGCATTGTTGTTTGATCATTCATTTTTTTCCTAAATTTAAATGTAAGTTATTGATAATTCGAAATATTTCTTCTAACTGATCTACGAAAAAGATTAAATTATTGAATAAAACTATTTATTTGCACATTACTGGTTTTAGAGCCCTTTTAATTTTTGAAATATGATCATATTTTTAATGTTAACATTTTGGTTCTTTTTTTTATTTCATGTAGTTTGTTCGATTTTGTAAATTTTATCATGAATTTTTTTTAACTCAACAGTTTTGATAAGATTTTTCTTTGAACAGTGCTTCTATGCAAATTATATAACAATTTTCTGAACCTTATTATCATAGTATATAACGCCTGAAGTTTTTAAATCTTATCATTAATATGAATGGTTTACTCTTCTTTTTTAATTATAAAATTGATCCTTGAAGATACATGATATTTTTTAAAATAAATTTAGTTGAGAAAAATGATAACTCGTTGACGTAAAAAATTCAAAGGATGTACAAATACGTTTTTTACATTTGAAAATTTGATATATTATATTTATGTTAAATACATTCACAAACAATTCGACGTAATGTAACATTATATTTTACTTACTACATATTATATTTTTTCCTACGTCAAGATTATTATCTAAAGTTTTAATATTAATTTTTTAATCATTTATCATTTAATTCAAAACGTTTTATAAGTCGAATTATGTTGTAATAATTTCATTTTGATATTATTTATAAACTTCGAAAAAAATTAAGTCGTTTTTATTGAAAACACATTTTGAATAAATAGTATTATTTTTGTAAAATATGTAAAATATCATTTTTGACTGTTGTGTAATTGACAGAGAATTTTAACATCATTTTAAAAATTATTTTTAACTATATTTTAATAAAATTAAATTCAGGCATAAATATTATTGGATTACTTCTTAGGAACTTTTCTTAATAAATATATAAATATTGCTTGATTTACATTGATTATTTTACCATGAAAAAGCAAAAGTCTTAAAATGTATGAATTTATTTATAGTTGAAATTTTTTTCTGTGTAAGAAGAAAAAGATAATTTAAATTAATTTATTTTACGTCAGATGAAATTAAAAAATACGACAGTGCGTCTTATTTGCGCGAAGATATTCTTAACTTTGGATGTTATCAGATTTGAATTATCAATGCATTTTTTTACAAATATTCATAATACGTCGTAATTTGTTCTACATAAGGGATGTTTTTTGATAATTTACAATTTGTCATAACCTCATTTTAAATCTTTCAGTATATATCAAATTTATATTCCAATTGACATTTTTTAAGTTTTAAAAGCACATTTGTGTCATGTCATTAAAAATTAAAAATATATGTTTGATGGAATTTTTTTAAAATTTGTAAAACATAGATGAACTTTATGTCGTACGGTAAAATTCTTTTAACAATGTGTGGATTTGTAATAATAATTTCATCTTCATTAAAAAATTTATTCATAAATTAAAAAATAATTCAAATTTATATTTTTAAGGTTCCTCATATTTCGTTTTTAATTTAATAATTTACAACTCAGAAATTAATTTATACATAAAAATAGATTCGCGCGTGTATAAATCTGATCATTAATAATAACTTAAAATCTTCAAAATTGATTTATAAATTTGAGGAAATGTCCTTTTTTCCATATTATGTCGACATTAAGGTCAGATTTTAGGGTAAAAAGAACGATATTATCGATTAATTTTTGTTTCTATCACAATGGGAATATTTAATAATATAATCAATTAAATTGATCCAATAAACCTACGTAAGTTTGAAATAAAATATCATAAATATTTAATGAATCTATTCATAAATTTGCTTTTATTTTTATTCCTATGTATTCAAAAAACATCTATCTTTTCAATTATATATTTTTAATCATTGATTTATTTTGATGAAATATTAAAGTTTACAAGGGTGCATCGGTTTTAATAAAGATTTTCTAAAATTATGTCTTAACTTTTACAAAATAACATTTTTTTAAAACTATTCATAAATTAGCTTTTAAAGTTTACGAAAATCGAACCATAGATGTAAAATTTAACAAATAATTCTTATGAATAAATTTAATTCATAAAAATTTTGACATTTTTTTCATCTTGACATCAATTAAACATGATAAATTTATAAAATTTCATTGTAAAAATAGTTTATCCCTGTTATACATACAAAAAGTAGTTTTAAAGTGTTTTTCTTGTGAAAAGAATTGGTAAAAATTTTCTGATTTTTATAATTAAAAATACAGTGTATCGCTCCCGTTAGAGCTCTCTAACAAGTATGCGACAGTTCCTGATGGTATCTGGTTTGAACAAACTTTGCCTTTTAAACATTTACTTTACACATCTTTAAAAGTGTAATTTAATGTATCAACCATTTTTGAAGAAATAATTTAAAAATGGAATCGTTACAATGATATACCTATTTAAATTTATTTTATTGATGTTAAACTTACATTTATTAAACAAAAAATTTGGAATATTATAGCGATAAAATATAACTTTTAAAACTTTTGAAACTTGTAATGATAATTTAAAAGATAGCGTTTATAAATTATTTTTTGAAATATATTTTTATATGATGCGTGTAAAAGAATAATAGACATTAATTACACACTTAAGGAACGTGACGAGACTCAAAGAATATCAAAGAAAACAGCAAGTATTTTTATCTAAGATATAAGAAGTTAAAAATTTAATTAATAACACGACTGCGCAATATTAAATTATTATATTTCTTAAATTTTTGTCAGTTTTTGATAGTATTCTGGGTCAAAAATTATTTATATTATTGGTTTTTTGATTTATATATAAAAGATATGAATATATAATAAATTCACTTTTCGTTAGATGAACTTATTCGAATATATCCAAAACATTATTTTGTTTTAAACATTCAAAATATTTGTCGTGATTTCTTAAACTGAAACATTTTGAGTGAAGGAGATGAAGATTTAATTTTTTAAAATCAAAAATGGGAAATATTAAAAATTTATGTATGAAATTACTCATGACATTATTTCGACGCATTAATATTTATCTATCGTTGATTACAAAATTGAATGAAATGTGATCTTTTATATTTTAAGAAACCATACTTTTTATTAGTTATAATTGACGTCATAAAAAGACGAAAAACGATTCTAACTTTGAAAGCTGTTATTAAAAACCATATTAGAGGCCCATAAGTATTCAAGACCAATATAGATCAATTTTCGCATTTTATCTTCAACTAAATTTATTTTAAAATATTTACATTCGATTTTTATATAAAATAAATTTATCATATTATTTCAAATTCTAAAACCATATCGAATTAAATTTTACCAAATACAATTTTTCATTCTATTAAAATAGATTTAACAAAAACTCTTCGCTATAATACAATAAAATAATTATTTTTATCACAATATTTAGTTGTAACATCGAAATTTGTTCAAAGGACAATATATTTTTTAATCTCTCATACGATATTTTTTGATAGAAGGTGTAGATTAAAGTATGATGGTTACATACATGTATGGTAGGGGTCAATATCTAAATATTTTATTGTTTCGGTTAGAATAACATCCACAATTTTCAAACGAATTTATGTTGAAATATGTAATAAACGAAACTATCCTGAAAAGAGTAAGGCTGAATGTTTATGTAAAATCATTATCAGCTATATTTGGAAAGTATTTAAATATCATCGAAAACATTAATTAAATGTTTGATTAATTCCACAAAAAAACATCCAAATTTAAAACAAATTAATTCACATACGTAAAAAGTTGTGAAATATTTTTTTAATCCTAGAAACAATCTTCAAATTTCATGATGTCTGAAATTTATTTTCGAATTTGTACGTGCATAGATTTCTCAGACCTTTTTCAAGAGTAAATAAATAAATTCAATCTCAGGTATACATAATTTCGTTTTTAGTAACCATAAGCATACCTATCACTCGTACGATCAAAGTGATTCAGTATTTGAATGTATCATTCCAATTATATTTAAGAATAAATTTATTGAAAAAAATTAATTTCAGCAAAATCAAAGATCTAAATGTATAATTGACAAAAAATACATCTTTAAGGCTAGAGCGTTAAAATTAATGTTCTATCAACATGGAAACAGTATTTAACCTCTCAATATATCCATATATTTGAAATTTCACTTTTTCAAACAAATGTTGTAAATTTTTAAAAGATCTTTATTTTGAACTTTTATAATTTTTGTGATTGAAAATACAAATTATCGTCCCCGATAATAAAATTTTCGAAAAAAATATAAACTAACTTTGTCTGAGATATTTACAATAACTTATCAATTTAGAGACCATCATAAAGTAAAAACACCAAATTTTGAATAAATTACATTAAATTTACTGATATACTTGTGATTGAGAAATTAAAAATCTCAATCATGTAAATTGATATGTGATTTGGTTGAGTTGTTTTAAGCTATTAATTCCGTGGTCAAAATTACTTAATATGTCTTATGAGTTCGTTTTTATTTATTTCATTAAATTCAAACAGTATAGAAAATGAATCCATCATTGAACCCCATAAATTTTCATCATGAAAATCAATATACGTGAATAGTTTGATCAGTTAATACTCGAATATATTATTGAAAAAAATTTTTTTTTACCTTTTTCCATTCAAAAAATTATTGAAAGATGTCAATTAAAAAGTATTTTTGTCAATGTATATTATCATGATAATAATAGTGATACGTTAATACGAAAATATAAATCTGAATACTAATTTAATTTAAAGAATGAACTTTTATTTACCCATATTAGTTATTTTTAATCAATAAATTTTTCTTTCTCCTCATCTGGATGGAAAAATTTAAATCAAAGTGCTATCGTTTAATTAAAATTTTCAATTGAATCAACGCGACTAAGCTGCAACTGAGTAATCTAAACTAAATTATAAGAGTGAAACCACTGGAAACAGTTATCAAAATAAACGGATATAAAAATTTGAAAAAATAATTTATCTATCATGTTAACATGAATCAATATCCGCTTAGAAGTGTAATATATCTGATCTATCCTTAAAAATAGATTACAATGCAAAAAATACCATGAAAACCGGAAGAAGTTTTTTCAACACGTTATAAGTTTAAACCTATCTAGATACGATTTTTATTCCTACAAAATGTCTCATTAAATAGACTATCCAACAAACTTAGTCAACTCTCACACTTCTGAACAAAGTCGCGGAAATTTGATGTCGGTAATTTTTCAGTTAAGACATATTTTCAGAAACAGAAATTGATTGATCACTGAATTGGAAGAGTTAAATTCGATGAACTATCAAAGCTTTCCAATGTTTAATAATACCAGAACAGAGAAACAACAGAAAATATGCTCTTCTGTCTATCAGAATTCTGATTCTACTGACCTAGCATTAAAAGAATACAACTATCATAATCTTAAATATTGGAAACACTTTTACTTTCCCACATTTCTGATGTTAAAAGATGGCTCAGCAAAAAATTTTCTCAGTTTTAAACTCATTGCTCATTGAAAATATTAAAGTGTAATTTATAACAGTAATTTTAAAAGTATTTTGTATTTTAGCAGATTTGGAATCACGTGAAACTCACAAGAAAAATGAAAAAATAAACATAGATCAACATTATCAGATGATCGATAACTTTCGAGGGACCAAAGAATTTTTAAGTATATCATTAATACACATCAAATAATAGCAACGTAAACACAAAACACCTTATCTTTCAGTACGATGTTCTCAAGCTCATGTCAAATATGGGATTGAAAACATTTTCTGTTTTTATCTCTTGAAATGAATAGATTTGAGTGTCCATCTTTCCAGAGAATAAGATAACATGTACTGGTGTGGATGACTCTTTGATCTACTGTTTCTCGAAATATATAAAGAATTTTAAATGATAAATGGAATAGTAATCAATATAAATTTATTTTAACGTAGAGTCAAAAATGAATAATATGAATAACATCGAAAGAATTTGTGAGATTCCGCATAATGCGATACGAGTTTATTCGTTTTCAGAAAAATTAAATTGACAGTCCTCATATGCTGATTTAATATATATTTTATCTTCCTGATTTTTCCTGATTCAAAGTTATTAAATCCTGTATTAAGAGCAACTTAGTTTGAATAATGTTCGATATATAATGTTTTTAAGATCAACCCACCTCATAAAACAATTTTTTTCGTTTCTCATGATAAACGATTTTATTTCAGGTATTAAAGCAATTAACAATGTAAAATATATAAAATTATTTTGACTTATATGAGTCACAATATAGATTTGGTTTTAAAATAGATTTAAACATTATTGTGTTAATTTAATTTTTTGTCTGTTTTTAAGGATTAAAAAAATATTTTATCCTTATATTACCTTGAGATCATTACTATGTTGATAAAACTTAGACGAAAGATAGAATATTTAAAACTTTATCATATAATTATAATAAATTTAAACATTTTTATTTTTAGATTCTTTTTATTGTCAAATTTAATCTATAAATATTTATAATTTTAACAACTATTTATTTTACCCTGTCTACAGTTAATCAAAAAATATTAAATTCTGTGATGTTATAGTTCGAAAACAGATACTCGTATATCAGGATTTTAAATGCAATGTTTGAAAAAATCAAAATATTCATGGGCTCAAATTCATAAAAATTAAAACATATTCTTATTTTTACATATCTATCTCAAATAAAAAAATTTTTATGACTTTCATCCATTTTTAGCAATAAATATTCTGAAAGGGTGTTTAAAACGATATATTGTCAATGTTATTTATTAAATATATTTTAATTGTTTAATTTAATATTATTTTATATATTATTCATATTAAATGACTATTATTTACACAATATCGATTGTTGAATTTTGTATCTTAGACTTATTATTCATAAAAGTTAAAGAATAAATTATTAGATCTCATATTCGCGACGAAAATTATTTTATCATATTTATTGATGGTTATAAACATCACATGAAAGAATAGTTCACTGTTTGTACAACTTTAAATTTTTATAAAATCTTTGTTGAATAATAATTATTTTTGAAAATTTTTAACCCGAAATATGACAAATTTTGATAATATTTTCAAAATTTTATAAATTTCTGTCAAATGAAAATCTGCGTTTAATTTTGTTTAAATTATAGTCGATCCTTCATAATCAAAACTTATACATTAAAATTTAAAAATATTATTTCTTATATAGTTGTCTATTTTTAAAAATTAAAGCTTTTCCTCCTGTTATTTGTAAACTATATTGTAAATTTGAATAAAAATATGTTAATTAAATTTCACACATAATAGTGATGTTGAAAATAATTAGATGCTCTAAATATTTCTTATCAATATATTAGATAATAATGTCTGAGAACTACTTTCGATAAAATAAAAACACAATAAGGATTTTTGTGAATATCTTTTAAGTATAAAAATATCGATATATTCTTAACTTATAATATTCACAAATTTTCTGCTCAAAAATTTTTTAAATGTTAAATATAGGTTTTAGATACGATCCAGGGCACAAATTTATAAATATAATTTGTTCATTAACATTGAAAAAATTTCTTTAAATATTTACAATCTTAATATATATTATTGACAAATAAATATTCGTTGTTTGTATTATTAAATCTCAAAAATTCTGATTGATTATAAAAACATTACGTGTAATTAAGATTCAAAAGGCCTTTAAAAATTTATTTTTAAAATTATATATTGGGTAAAAATATTTGAATATTTTACTCTACCAAATTATTTTATTTCATCTTGAAAAATTTCTCAAGAAAATAATTTATATTTAAAAGATTTAAAAACAAAAAATATTTTAAAATTTTCAATTCTATTAAAATATAATATTTTAAGAACATGAATATGATTTTGTTTTTATTTGTGTTAAATTCGATCAAATTTGTGTCATAAAAATGTTTTTTGAATGTATATAAAAATTCAATAGTTTTATCTTGTTCTATATTCTGAATCAATAAAATCTAAAACCAATATTTACAATATATGTGTTAGAGTCAAATTTTTTAAATAAACATACAAATTCTCTGTTAATCATACTTTAAAAACTAATATTTCTTCTGTTTTTATATTGTAGATGTAAAAATCAGGAAATATAGTTTTAGTATCAGTAAATATAATATAATTTATATCCTTATATATTTAGTTGATGTGTTCAATATTTTTTAACAATGAATATTCATATTTAAATAGTATCTAAAATCTTTCGATTCATTAATTATGTATCAATATAAAGTTGTCTGATACAGCTCTATTTATTTATATCTAATTCTACATTTTTTCGAACAAGATAAAAAATATTATAATTATTTTTGAAAAGACAGTTAGTTTATAAATAAAAACACCATAAATTCAATTTATCTTCATATTATTCAAAAATATCAGATGTTATTTTTTGATTTGATAAGTTAATAAATCATTGAATGAAATAAATGTCTCAATTAGCCATTTCAGAGATGAGCCACCTTACTTTCTAGTTGTATATATTTGGATAATTAGATTAAACCATTGTTATAAATCTTACGATAAAATAAGTGTAACAATTATTTATATTTTGGGATATATTTTTATATTTTATCCTTGTGTACCTCTACCTTTATTTGAAATAACCAAACATTTTATTGTATTTTTAGGATTAATCGGTAAATTAAAGAAAATTTTTTAAATATATCTACGATAATCCTTTATTTAATTTTTCATAAAATATGAAATATGTCATGAACATATTTTAAAATTCATTGTTGTATGTTGACAAATGTAACATAATCTGATTATATTCCAAATTTTTTAATACAAAAATTTGATCAATTCAAACATATTCAATACATTAATGCGATTCTTATAAATTATTTTATAAAACTGCATGATTTTTTTAATTTGTTAAAATTATTCCGTTTACATTTAAATTATGGTTTTTAATAAAAATTTGATATATTTAATATTTCATAAATAAACATTCTTCTGTAGAGATTGAATCTTCAAGATTTTATACTTTGGCAACATAAATTGAAATGGCTAAATAAATGAAAAATTATCAAAAGTCTTATTTCTCCAGATGATTTTTGTTTGAAGAGCGTTGAATGATTTTTGAAGTTAAATTTTACAAATTTCTAATGTCAAAAAATTTAGGTTTTAATAAAATTTCTAATATTAAACAATTTATATATAATAAGAAAATACAATATTTACAATATAGCAATTTTTGTATATTATTTTTTTTAATGAATAAAAATTGATAATTTTACATTATGACTGTTTTTAGAACAATCAACTCGTATAATAATTTCCACAATTTCTAATTAACACTTGAATAAATGTAAATTACAATATATTATGAATTATAATTCAAAAAACCTCATAAATAATGTCAATTTGATATCGTATATTTAGAATAAAGAGATTTACGTTCAAAATATTTATGTTTCTAATTTAGTTTGAAAAAGTAATATTATGAAATTTTAAGTTTACAAAGAATAATGAAAAGCTAAAGATGTATTTCGTTACTTGAACAATTTCCATTAATTCAATACAAATTATAAAAAGTTTTAAAAGATTTATTAACCATAACTACATATTTGTAAATTAAGTATATCCTCACTCAATTCAGCATGTTTATATATCCAAAAATAGTTTTGAAAAATTGAATTTTTCAAATATTTCAGATTCATGAATAAAATTTTAAAATAATTACAAAATTCAAGAATTATTAATTTTTTTTATTTTTTCTCTTTAAATCAATATTAAGTTGTGATATTTTTTAGTTTTTATGTCAAAGTCAAGAAAATATCTAAAATTAAATAAAAATAGTTTAAAAATATATTTGCAAACACATCAACAAAGAGCATAAAATGATAAAATTATATTATCGGATACATGATGCTTTTATTTTGTACTGTAGACTGAATTTATATCCGAAATATTTTATGAAAAGATAAAAAGTATGAATTGTTTAAGTTAAGTTGAAACAACTTTATAAATCGACTTTATCTAAGCCTTAAAACCACACATGGATTGAGATATCAATTCTATATTTGTAGATATTAGTTCTTAAGATAAAATAGAGAAATATTATTTTTCAACAAAAATGTCAAAATGTGGCCCGATTAAGAAATTAATCACTTTCGGAATGAACTATAAATCATATGATATATTAACTAGCAATTTGATCTTACATACTGGTTGAAATTACATCAACAACCTTAAAAAATACAATAATAAACATTTAGAAATCTCAAATATCATATACTGTATGTTCAGATTCGATCACAGGTGTAATTTTTTGAAGAGTAAACGTAATATCATAAACATACTTTTTATTAGATAATAAAAAAATGAGCATCATAGCTGATTTAATTTGATATTTAGATATTTTAGATCATAAAAATGACATATAAACTTAGGTAGCTAATTTTTGACGCTATCTGTTTATACACAATTAATCATGTCAAAGTTAACTCATTCGGTGACATAATTTTCGAACTATTTTAAAGTATTAAAACATTTTAAGATAATTAAAGGTTAGAAATAAATTTATTTTTATTCGCATAATTTACTCCATGATAAATACGAAATACTTCTTAAAAAATTTCACAAAAAGAGTATTGTGTAACTGGATTCAGCACACTTTGTCACTGTACCTTCTATAACTTTTTACAAGTAAATGAACAACATAAATACCATGAGAATATGTGACTAGTTCCATCTGCAGACTTTTTTTGAGTCCCTCAATGGGAGTTTACTCTTATAATTGGTAAATTGAAAAAGTGTCTGTTATGCGTCTATCCTTCTTTGACAGAAATCAAAGTTCTTGATACTCCTTCAAATTAAATATGAATATGATAAAAGCATTCGATTCGAATGATTAAAGGACATCTTGGCAAACTGCTTCTTGCGCAGTGAATGCCTTGAATATATGTATGCTCTAAATTCGAAAGAATTTTAGGCTTCTTCCAGTGGATAGGCATGTTTTCAGCTTATTCAGAAAAATCAGAATTAACATATAATGAAGGAACAGTAGATTACGCAGGGAAGACACGAATAGCAACCTGTAAACTGTCATGATTCTCAAAATCCATTTTTCTACCGCGTTCATGTATCTTCAATTGTCACTCTTACCAATATGAAAATAACAGCCAAAAAATATCTGTTAAAATAGGTTTGTCTTAATATAGTTGCTGCTGCACTCACTAAAGAAAAAATTATTCTTTCTAATTTGGAGAAATAAATTATTCTTTTATTTTATCAATGATGTGACCGTATTCAACTCTTGTTTTGTGCTATGTATTATATGGAGGCAAATTGTATGATAGCCATATTATCGACACGATTGTTATTTATCGATAAAATAAGGATTTTAGAACTATTAATGTTCCACTTTCTATTAAACGTTAAGTTCAAACTAATTTATCCAATATCATTTTATATGCCACCATAACCAAACTATCAATGCCAGATCGAGAATTATATAGGCTCATTATCTTAAATCATTTAAATGTTTAATTTTATATCAGTTTGAGGCGGTGAAAGTGATGAAAATAACCTAGTCTGAAGCATTTTCATTCCTCAAGATGTATTTTAAAAAGAAGGTTTTATCGGTATGGCCATTAATATCCGAATAAAGAATGTATTTACAGAGCCTATTACAAGTGTTCGAGTGGTTGCATAATTGGTTATTCCTAACTTCATTTTAGTCACAGAATGTAACTCAAAAATTTTCTTTATGTTTCCCTAATTGTTATGTCTAAATTCATTGTTTCCGACAATTTAATCTTTTATAGTTGTTATCTTGACATGACATTTGACTTTAAAGGATAATTTGCATCAAAATTTAATATTTCTATTCTCGTATTATATATTTTTCAAAAATTCATTTTTTTAATGCAACACTGACCTCATAACTTTTGAATTGATTGCAAAGTTTATTTTTCTTTCAGTCATTCTCATATTAATTCTATCAAAAAAATTAATGTTTTTAATAACCCACGAGTTGCAGACTGAACTATTAATAGATTTCTATCAATTATTTTAAAGATTTTTATCCGTTTGATCATAAAAGATATAGAGTAGCTACTAAACCAATACAATCTCAATGATGAAATCTATATACATCAAGCTCAGTGAGAATATTTCTCTAAGTGTAATCATTTTATTTTTTTTTAATTCTTGAAAATGATTGTGTCACAAAACCTAATATATAGCATAAAATATATAAACATAAATATTTTCATTTAAAATATATTATTTTGATAATTCCTAAATTTTCAAAATTAAAATATATTTCTAGATTTAAGAAATTAGCGACAAACTGTTATACACAAAAATATTCATAAAAGGTCAATAAATTATGTAAAAGTTTATCAATATATTATTTTTAATAACATAGTAAGAATCTCATGATCTGTAAGTAAACTAAATTAAATAAATAATATAATCTGAAATGAGGAAGTGATTGTTCAGAAGATTAAAAATATTCTAAATTCAAAAATGGATTTTGTTATTTTCGAATATGATATGAGTACTAAACATAGAAAAAATATTTATATTTTCATTGTAAAATATTTTAAAACTTTTAAAATGAAGATTTTAAAAAATTAGAAATCTGATAAATTTGAAAGATTTAAAGATTTATTCAATAAAAAAATGAATGCGAAAATTGATAATCATATTCTATAAAAATGAAAAAGTTTTAATTATATTTAAAAGTCTATTATGCTTTTATGATTTTACATGTCGTTTAATAAATGGAATTCTCAAAATATAAAAGATTTTTTTATTAAATAAACCATTAAGTAACTGAATATCGTTTATGAAATTTTTAAGTGTTATCTAAAAAATTACTCATATAATATACATAAGTTGAACATTTTCATTACGTGACAAAATATAGAAAAGCCAATACACACAGAAATAAACCATGATCAGATATTTTATTTAGCATTGAAAATATATCAAGAATTTTTACCGAAAAACATCAAAAATATAAAGAATTATAGAATTATTTTTATCTATTTTGTTATGCACCAATTTACGCCATAATAACAGTTTAATATTTTAAATCTTTATTATGTTTTTTTAACCTATTACAATATATGTATGTGAGAGATGAATATTTTAATCATAATTAGATAAATACGGAAAACATTTTGAGTATCTAAATATAAACTATCAGGTGTATCATCTTAATGTTACGTCTCATACAAGTAGATTTTATAAAAATATAATAAACAAGGCAAGTTTAAAAAGAGTTTAATGATTCATCCTTGGTCCAGAAATAATATAAGCGAAGAAAATATCAATAAAAAAAATTAGAGATTGAGACAAAGCATAATCTTTAAACATGGAGCGCATTTAATGAAAATTATGAAATAAATTTTGTTAAAATAGGTAAAAATAATGCCATTGGTACCAACAGACCATGAGCCGTTCAAATATTTTCTAACTCGATCAAATATATAAAACCTAGGTGACAGATAGTAATTTATTATTTAGACATTTAACTGGAAACGTTATTAATAAAACACTTGTGACATTATTCACTAAATATCAAATTAAAGTTCGATTATGAGATTATTTATTTTATCTATTTTATTTGCCATAAAGAAAATCGATATTCGAAAATATTTGCTTACGTCTGTCGAAAATCTCAGAGTATTTAAATAAATTAATAGACATATTATTTATCGTTATATTTTTATTATTTTTAGAAAAGCGAACAGCATTTATTCCTATTTTAAAGATGTTTTTGGAAATAACGTTATATTTGGATATTTTATTTCTATTTTATAGAATAATATTTATTCAAAAATTGGTATTATACTGCTGTTTTTACATCGAAAAACATATAAACCACAATTTCATTCTCAAATATAAATTAAATTTAATAGAATATAAAAATACATGTTAAGTATCATCAGTTAAACTGAAAAATGCAAACCGTTATCATCTCAAGTCATAATAATCTATTTAGTTGTGCCGTAAAAATGATCATTAATGAAAACATATTCTGAATATTTTTTAATAGATCCAAGATAAATAAATAAGTGTTATAGATAATTGTACACTTATTCACTAAAAAATAAATCTATAAAGAATGACACTGACATCGTAACACAAACAGAATTAAAAATTCGGCCATAATAATAGAATAATTTATATTATAAAAAATAATGTTTGTTTGATTATAAGATGTATATGCATAATGTTAAGAGCAAATATTAATAAATTGATTATGAATATGCATTTATAAGATGTAATTTTAATTTATATGGATACTTTTAAGATAGATTGATTATAATTCATGAAATATACATGTAAAATATAAAGAAAAATATTTTTTATTCATGTCTTTAATTTTCCTGTGACAGTTTAAAATTATTAACAAATCAATCAAACATTAAGCATCTTCAAATTTTTTTATTTTTGAGTAAATTAAATGAATTTATTTTCAAACATATTGCATGGTATTGTTTTTATCATATATGCTTAATATGTTTTATCCTCTTATTGATTTATATTTTCAGATATGCTATTAATTAATAAATATATTGATGTAAATTAAAAACATATTTTTATATATAGTGTCTAAATATAACTATTAGCCTTGTTTATCTTATTTCAATCATTTATATTTTTGTTTAAGGCACAAAAATAATTTTTCATGATTTTTTTCTTTCATTCCTATAAATAAACATATTTGAAAAATATTTGAGAAATAATTTTGATCTCTTTAACAGTTATGCTCACGAAAAATATTGCTTTTATGTATGATAGAGACAAGTAATCCTATTCAATTAGGATTAATATAAACTTCAAAATCTGTAAAGGTTGATAAATTAAGTATTTCACGTGCTATTAATGTATTCATCCCTTGAATCTCTTTAATACTGACTGCCATTCACCTTTTTTCGTGTTGAAAACCATCACCGCCATTTATCTTTTATTCTTTAATTCGATATTTTCATGTTTTTAATTTAATTCTCAGAATTCAAAAATTTATTTTGGTTAGAAAATCAGAATATCAATATGAAAATTATCAAAAATATTTTTCAAAATTACATACATACATACATATTATATCAAGTTGATAACTCGCCAAGCATATAAGCTTTTTCGATCTATGAAATTTCTCTGAATAATTCATTTATCAAAATTATTATAATATTTTGTCCTTAAAGGAATCTTCATTTTTCGATATTTTTATATTTAAGCTAAAATTCAAAGTATTACACGGTAGATAATGCGATATTTTAAAGATATAGTAGTATTAAGCTATTAAATAAAATAAATTTAATTAAGATAATTTGAAATATAAAGATTAAATTGGATTAAAAATTGTATTAATTTGAGGCGAGAGTATATTACTCTTTATCAAATAATTTAATTTACATATTATTAAAAATATTAAAATTATCTGATTAATGAGATACCTCTTAAAAAAATCTTACTTATTAGATCTATGGTTCGATATTTTATTTAAAAATTTTCAGAGGTTAATTGACTTATGGCCGTCATAGCCATCTTGATTTAAAATAAAATTTTTATACGAAAATCTTACCGACTAACACGATAGTTGCCATTCTGGAAAATTTTGACAAATTATGATGCAGGTAAATCACGTAAGATATGACCTGAAAAATGTCTAAAAACGTAAATTTAAAAAAAGCAGGACTTTTACCTTATCAATACACCATTTATTTTTTGCCAAACTGATAAATTTCAAAGACATACCCTATTTTCCTGACAGAGATAGAGTTAATTTACTTCTCAAATTTAGTTTGGCTGTCTACCTATAAATATATTATTTACAATAGATCGTTTTCTTGGTTTATCACCAAAATAATTTAAAGATATGTCGCAAATCATTTAATTGCAGAACAAAATATATACCATTTTTATCTTGTAACGATGGTGTACTGAATATGGCAGCTACATTCATGGCGTGGAGCCATTATTTTTTAAATATGATAAAATGAATAATATTTAAAGATAAAGAAGCTTTGCTTTCTCGACGAACAGATTAAAGACCTTGATCTAGCTATCTATTAGAGCTTGATGAAATCAATATTCAAAGAGTTGGCTACGCAGAAAAAAACAATATTTTGTTGCAAAATTCGTTGCTTTAGTCATCATAATAGGGAATCTCGTGGGTTATATTTTTGTTGATTGTATTTTCTGTTCTCAAAAATAAAGAATATGATAAAATAAAAATTTAATAATATCATGTTATCTTTCAAAATTAAGTTAACTTTTACTGCTGAGCCTTAGGACGGTAATAGATTATTTCTGACACAAAATGTATGAATATAAAAATGGGCCTTTTGATAAATCTTTATCTATTTAAAGTCAAAACTCAAACATGATTGGCATTCATTATTTCATCACCCTTCCTAAAAACTATTTATGGATCCGCGTTTAACACAATGAGCCAAATATTTTCCAATGTAATCATATTTAACCTAGTATTATCGTGTTCGTTCGCTGTTTTTGCTTATGCAATGTATATTATCAATTTTAAAGATGCTATTATCGAAATTCTTTCGAGTGTATTCCAAAAAGCTCCTAAATAATACTTAAAAACAAATTTATTTTGACTTATTTATCTTCCTCTCTAAATAGCCCATGAGGCTTACAATATCTTATGAAAATTAACCTTAATATGTTATTATTGGAAAACAAATTAATTTTTCAAAATAATGTATTCATCTAAGAGCCATATAAGTTCAAAAGCTTGAGATATAAATGGAAAAGACTTGTCTAATTTTATAAAATCGTAAAATAAACACATCACATTTAAGTGAAAGTTTGTCGACGGTTTAAACAAATTTATTAATACATCATTTATGTCAAAGCAATAACCACGGTGTTCTCATATTGTAAATAAAATGTAATAGAAACAATCAAAATTTTATATTTTATTTAGTCACTCAAACAAATTTTCATCGAAGAACAGAATATTCATCTAAAGCTTAAAGATATTTTTAAATGATGCCAGAGTTATAAATTTTATCGACAATTGATTTCAATGTGAATTCATTTCTTTAGAATAATATTCTTTTTCACAAAAATTATTCGCCTCATACTCAGTGGCTCTACTATGCAAACGTTTTACTATTTGATCAATGCAATAATCAAACTTTTTTAAAATATGTATTCATCAAAGTATTTGTAGAAAACAGGGCATACGTGTAACATAGAAGAGGTAACTATTTTTACGAATATAAAGACGAACAATTGCAGTCAATTATCAACTTTTCACAACCAATAAAAAGTTTGAAGAATGATGAATTTCAAGAAATACCTAAATTCATTTAAAAGTATATATTATGTGATACTTTTTATCAGATTGTCTGAGAAAGAATAATCAGTCAATTTATACGATAATGAAATTTAAGACAGAAAAATCAATAAGAGCAAAATTTATATATCTTTAGATCTAACTTCTACATAAGATAAATAAGAAATAGATCTTATTGTAACTATGACCATTATAGACTGATGCCGAACGAACCAATCACGTATTTGGAAAAAAGATACGCCAATCTACGTATAACCATAAAAATAAATCCAATTCAATACTCGCAAACATAACTTTAACATATATTAAAAAATAATTTTTCCGACATATTTATGACTCTGATTGGGTTGTAAGTGGAGTTTTATCTTATATTCATGTCTATGAATTGTAGCAAGTTTAATTTGGATGTAAAAAATTTTCAGCACATACGAAATAATAAAAATAATTGATAAGAAATGTTTTTCATTCATGGTTTGCTGTACAAGAGATCATAAAATATTAATGAGTCGTATATTAATAATCCTTGTATATCTCTTGGGAATAAAGAAGACTCGCTATGTCGAAGAAAACTTTGAAATCTCAATATTCGGTTATTTGACCGATTAAAGAAAAGAAAAGTGAAAAAACTGTCATGAATATTATGAATATATGATCGTAAGAACTATATATATGTGCAGTATTATTCTGAAATTGAATAAAATATGTGTGGAAATCATGTTTTGTAATATCAAGTGTTTATTACATAAATATTTCAGAAAGAGAAACATATATGGTCCAATCATACATCAGAAAAGAACTAAAATATTCAATTAACTGCTATTGATTTAATCATGTGTTAATTTATTAAAACTAAGTAGTTTTATATCAAAATAAGTCTGCCATACCTTAAAAGAGGATGTATCTTGGGTAAATGGCTTATGTTTTTAGTATTTCTTTATAAAAACCAAAATTAACACATTTAAATACAAGCATCAAACATAATTACTTTTTTGTGGGGAGAATTTTAGGAAATTTATCTCACTGCCCGAGCCAAAATCCAACATAGGCAAAAGGTATATCATTGAGTTAACTAATAAATATTCGAAAATTGTTAAGGCATAGACAGTTCAAGATTAGTCTCATAAAACCAATCTACAATACTTTTCTCTTGAATTGTATATTGCTTAAAAATCTCTAACCTAATATGTTAGTATCTGGAGAAAGCGTTCGAAGCATTATGAATCAAAAATCTGCAATAGTATTTGGAAATTAGTTTATGGAACACCACTCTCCTCAATAGTCGATTTGAAAAGTAATAAAACTATTCAAAATATACATATAACATGAATAAACCAAAAAGACTTATTTTCGGATTTTCATCGATATTTTAAAATTATCCTTAAGATGTTAATCCCAAGATTATCGCAACATAAACAACTCGAAATTTATAAACAAATTATATCAGTAGATTTACAGTTATATGACGATAACGACCCTCTTGCTAAGCAAAATTATCACAAGTTAAAACTCAATAAGAGCCTTAAAATATTAACTAAAAATGCTAGAGCTAACATAGTAGACAACACTCTCTTCGTGTAAAAAATATAATATCATCGTATCAACCAACATTATATCAAACCAGTAACAATATTCACATCAATCATATATTTAATGAGAAATTTGACATTAAATATTCAGATACATAAGAATGAACTGAATATAAAAACCAAGAATGTCATGCTAAGAACCTGTTACGAATACAGTTTTCAAAGTATGTGCCCTGATTTAATTTTCCTGTCTTAGATGGTAAGAATTATTCGTCTTGTAATTAAAGTAGTATAAAAGTAGAAAATACCAATTTTACAATCAGCACTCTGTTGAACTATCAGAGTGAGAATGCCCCCAAACATATGTTATATCTGAAGTAACCTCAATCCCTGAAAAATTCTTGATGTCCTTTAAAGTAAATTTTTGATTTATATATTTATGAACTTGTCTCGACAATAGCTGTATGCAATTGTATAATTTCTCTTAAAACACCTTTTACAGTTGAAAATAATTTTAAATTCATTTTTATTATTAATTGAAAATAAATTATATGAAAATACATAAACCAATATTTAAAATATTATGAGTTACAAAATCCCCATAAACTCAACTTAACCAAATAAATTGTAAATAATTCCCAACGAAAAGTTCCAGATTTGAATTGTCATAATAGGGAGTTGTCTACATAACATGCGATATTGAAAATATGAAATTTAAAAGGAAAAAAAAATTATTATTTAAATTTAATAATTTAAAATTCAATAAGTTTCATTTAAATATTTTTATATGATTGATCATAATAAAAAAAATTAAAACGGTTTTATTATTTAAATGAATTTAATTTTACACTTTTGAAAATTTAATAAAGCTTTATATAAACAATAATTAGTCATATATTATTAATATATATGTTCAATGGATTATAGAAAATATTTTCAACATAAATAACCAAAATAATTGGATGAATTTGATATTAATTCTTCAAAAGATTATTTAATAACAATATAATTTATCCTATTTAATAAGATTTAATTAATAATATAAATATGTTTTTGTGAATATTTTACAATCTTTTTTATTTTTCATACTAATTGAACATTTTATTTAAATTTATCTAGAACAAATAATTTTTAAAATTAAAACACTTCTCAATCACATATAGAAAATTATAATGAATTTAAAAGTTTAATTGATATTATGATTTATATATTTATATTATATCACAGTATAATTTAGTTAACATGTGAAATTTTTAGTAATAAATACTTAAATATTATCATTCAATTCTTCAATTACGTGACTCACAAAATTAATCATAAAGGCACAAATTAACCTTTCGCATGAAGATTAACGTTCAAAATTATATAATTTTTTTAAACCTAGATTGCTTAAAATTTCAACAAATACACGTTTTGATAAATATTAAATATTTTAGTTGGTATTCTATGGGACTAAAATAACAATAATCAGCATAATATGAAATCTATAAATCTTAAACCAAATCTCTTAAAAATAGTTTTTTATTTTTCATTAATGCAATTATTCATGAAAAAAATTGTCAGTTTTTCACACAATTTTCTAAAATAAGCTTTTCATACAATAACATAAATAATATCATGTTTATATAGTATTAGAAAATTTCAAAGTATAATATGATTAAAATTATAAAATTTAATCTGTGAATGATTAATTTTACTTCTTAATGATGTCTTTCAACCTCTAAATTACCGTTTTTGGCCAAATAATATGGATAAAAATATTATTCTTATAATTTTTGCACAGATGTATTATATTTTATCTGCCACTTAAATATAGGTGTGACCACTTCGCTAATCTCATTTAAATATGTATTTTATTTTAACTTGCTGATCAGAAATTTTTCAAATGATTCTTTTATTTATTTTTTTCTGGATGTTTTAAGACTGGTAGTTATAAAAATTATAATAGAATCTATCATATCGTGTAGGATTGATGTGGGTAAGATCTTTAGATTTTACACCTCTTGAAAATGCAATCGATCTTGATATCAAGCTACGACTTTATAAGAATGGTGCATATCAAAATTATTATGGAAATTATATAAAATTTCGAAACATATCATATTTTAATAATTTTATAGATGACTTTACAAATAACTCAATAATTATTGATTTTCAAAACGTAGATAGTGTAGGGTATGTATATTAAAAATTAGGATAATCTATATGCTTATTTTGATGAAAAAACCGAAATAAACCAACTGAATTCATTATATTAAGTAATGAATTTCGTGAAAAATGCGATGTTGTAAATAAACAATTGCTCTATAGAAAAGCAATAATGGCGTTTTCCCGTGCTGCAGAAAAAACAAGAAAAGTAAATGTAGTGATCTGCAAACTTCCGATGGTTTTTGTTCAGCAGCATTTAATCTTCACCAAAACGTAAGAAAATATTATGTGAGACTTTTGATTTAAAGGATTATTTAAACATAAAAATAAAAACAAAATATTTTTTGAATTATTCGATTTTCATCTTTAGATATTTAATTCATCATTTTTATAAATAATTTTAAACAAATATATTCATTGTTTTATAATAGTTATTTTTGGTTCAATATTTATTGGTATTGAATATTCAAGCTTGGAATCATTTTAATTCTAACATATCAATTAAATTATTCCACCAATGTAGATCTATCTCAGAAATTATAATATTGCCAAACTCCTCAAATTTAAAATTTTATTTTATTCTACCTATTTTTTATAAAGATGTAAGTCATTTTTATAACAGGATATATTCATAGAATATGGAACTAACAAAGAAACAAAATTGGATTTTTAGAGAATCGTCGTTTAAAATTTAGTGATGTCGCAAGATATAGTTATTCCATGGTTTATCAAATCAATACGTTTTCACAGGAAAAAAAGGTATTTTTAAATTTCTAACATATATAATTATCCAACGATAAAAACACATGCCTTTTATCATTCAAATGACAATGTAAATAATACCGGGAGATTTTTTTCTTATTTTTGTTGTGATAAATTGAATGATGATCTTGCATGTGCACTTGGATTTGCCATATCTCCAAATGTAAAATATAATTCAATTCTTTACTTTAATTTCAAATGTTACTCTTCAGATTCATTAAATGTAATGTTATATATACTATTTAGAAAATGAATTATAATATATATCGTATTAGTCGAGATCATTATGGACTGTTTGTGAATCCGGTTTTAAATAGAATGGTTCTCTTTCCGCAGAATATAAGCAGTCGATATTACGAGCCTATAAAATCATATTGCGATCAATACGGATGTTGGAGTCTTCTCACTAACAGTATAACAGATGTACATTTTAATTCTATTAATTCAAGGATGTCTCCCATTTCGACATTACTCTGACTCTAGAAATAGTTCGTGCAGAAAATATTGATCATTTCACTGTCTGTTTTTTCCTATCAAATGAATATAAATGTGAAATTATTCGAATAGTCATCAAAAATAATAGTCGTCAATACATATATAAATTTGTAAATTATCTGTTAAATGTAAGAAAATTATTAATTCAGTTTTTTTCAACATATGTAAAGATAAAAGATTTTTATTTTGGCAGAACATTAACAATATATGAATGTTTTAGATTTTATGTTAATGATACTACAACTCAAACAATTATTATTGTGACTGTAAAATCGCGTTATTTGTCTCAAAGAGGTATCCCTTTTAAAATAATTATATTAATTATGGAAAATATAATAACATAATTGTCGCTGATACAAAATAAATTTTAGACGAGAAACTGTCAAATGAATGTTTTGAAGAAAAATTTCGCAATCAGAATTTAAAAATCCCACGGTGTATAAATCGATTAAATTGTGGAAAACCGTTGAAAAATTGATTGCAATTACATTCGTTTTAATCATGATAGGATCTTTTATTAAATGTAACGGTATTTTGATAAATAGCTATTGAACAAAGAATAAGCCTTGAACAATATTCATCTTGATTTATCATTTTTGTAGAATGTTATTCAAGAATAAATTATTAAAACTATTTTCATATTTCAATCAACTTTATCTTTCTGTTTAATAACTTGATCTTTAAAAGCCATTTTTCTTTTTCAGAATTTAAATTTTAAATTTATATATTTTTCAACTACCATGGTAAAAAATTGATTTTTTAAACATATAAAATTTGTATTAGATGAAATGATCAATTCCTCGTAAATTTTCTATCTGCGCTAAAATATAAACTTTCTATGTTTTAGTTGATATATTAAATTCATAAAAATAAAGCTTGTAAAAAATAGTTATATATTATCATTTCAATCGTTACAAAGTGTATTATCTATCCTACAAAGCTGTGACACTCTTACTTTTTGAGGATTACATATTTATCGGGTTTTGTGTAATATAATATTTTATATTTTCTTAATATTTGTTTCGAAACTTTAATTTAAGAGCTATAATCAATGTAAAAATAGAATTTTAGCAAATAAATTTGAGAGCTTTATTACATAATCACATCTACTGCAGATATTTCCTTTTTAATCTATCTTATACATCAGGATAATCGCGTTGGTTTAACTTTGAAACGAAAAATTTACACTTAAAAATAGATCAAATAATTTTATCATATTTTGAAATCTGATGTTTTAATGGAGGTAATTTTATAAATGTCGAAGCTCTAAACATATAATTAGGTTTGAGTTTTTGCCGAAATATGAAGCATTAAAATATATCTTATTACTTTAATTTCCACTTTTAATTCTTAATGTGGTACATGGGTGAAATTATTTATAATATTCAAATTATTAATTTTATGATAATCAAATTATACTTTAAATTTTTGAAACATTGCAGATGATGAAGATTTAAAATATATAAATTAAAAAATGTCAGTTGTAAATTAAATTTAATTAAGATTTATTGCAAAATTATATCATTGATATTGATAGATAAATTAAAATATGATTGGTGAATTTAAATATAAAATAAATAAATTTGAAATATATACAACATAATTGATTTTAAAATGAATCTTTCTCAGCTTCCCAAAGATGTTATAAATTAAATTTTTATCAAAAAATTATGTGGAATTTCCCTTTGACTGCAAATGATTATATATTAGACTCTATCATTATTTGAGTCTTCGTTAATTAGCAGATAAATATTTATTAGATTTTATAATGTCGCAGAAAAACATATTTTTAAATTATATAACTCTTGTTTATTTATAATCTTTTAATTGATATTATTTAAATTATCTTTTTTTGCAATTATTTATTTATTAGAATTTTTAAAGAATAGTTGATATTAAAATAACATTAACTTAAATATAGTCTTATATATATGTGAAAAGTATTGCAAATAGTCTTACGAAGATAACATAATCTTAATTATTACTAGGGTTGTTCATATTTTAATGAAGTAAAATGCAAGAGATTTTAACTTTTCATATTTTCAACCAACAGATTAATTTAGTCGCATACTATATATTAAACCCATTATATCAATTAAATTCATTTTGGCTAGAATTGACCTTGGAAAATCTAAGAAGTATATACAAACATTTGAAGGTAATAAGTACAAATAAACGCTAAATTATATATCCATGAAATCAATAATAATATTAACATATCTATTAATTTAAATATTTCAGCATTTTCTTTGAGTCTTAAGGGTAATATATAAAAATATTTCGAAAAATCTAGGAAAATCATTCGTGGATTTTATTTATCTCAATGATTAAGTTAAAAAATAAAACAACAATTTTAAGTGATAAATATATAAATGATGCCATTTCAAAAAATAAATATTTATTTAAATTTAGAATTAATATAATATACTATTTAAATATATTTTTATTTTTCCCAAATTATATAATTTTAAATTAATTATATTTTAAGGTATATTTTTATCTGGGATTATATTCATGGCATTAAAACACTTATTTTAAATGTTTTAGATTATATACATCAATTCAAAATAAATTTTAAAAATCGACGTATGATTATTTTGCTGTAACGATTTATCTAACTTATCTTAGTCTTTAGGCAAAAGATATCATGACATAGAAAGTAATTTTATGGATTATTATTAATTAGATTTAAAGTATTTAAAAGAACTTTGAGGGGTAAAATAATAAATTATGTTTATGAAATCTGGTATTATAAAATGGCTTAATGTTTATAAATAATATTATTAATATTTTTAAATATAAACATTCATTTCTAAGTGAAGAATAATAAATTTTGAAAATCGAAACTTCGGAGAATGCCAGCATCAATACTTAATGTAAAAATTAGCATATTGTGATGAAAATCACACAATAAATTATCTGTGGAGACTGTCCATTCTCAGGGATTTTAAGCAATAAAACACTGAAAATTTATAAATATAATAATTTAAGATTTATTAAAATAATAATTTTTAACATAAATTTGAAATGTAAGTTGAATAAATTTAATCTCAATAGAATATCTTTAAAAATATTAATTTCTTTTTAAAAAATTCTTCAAGAATATTTTTGAAATAGTTTCATAATTTCTGAATAAATTTTTTTATATGATTTTATTAAAAGTTATCTCTTAAATTTTCAAATGCAAAATTTCATTTTCTTCTATATCTAACTTGTATAACTGAGAAAATTTTCAAATTATTAAACATTATCATAACTATGACAATTATATTTAATTATAAATTCAATTAATTGAAAAATTTAATTTATAACATTCAATATCTGATAGACAATGAGAAAAGAAATAACAATTTTATTTATCATTACTTTTATCAATTTAATGATCTGTTAAAATTTGATTTGTATTTTCAAAAGATAAAAAATTTCTTCAAGAGTTAATGGCCGATAATTATTTTAAAAAGCATAATCATTTAAAATTTCTTCCAAATCTTTGAAAATGGAAACTCTAAATACTTCTTGCATTAAAATTGATTTTATAAATTCAAGGTAATATTGAAATATCCTAAATTAATGTGTAAATATTTTAAAAAATTGATAGATGATAAAATATCATATTCAATGTCGCGTGTCAATAATAATTTTTCTTTTTCCAGTTAATTAGACATTTTTAAAATTCAAAAAACCTCCATATCTAATTTATCTCTTAATAAATATAAATTCAGGGTTTATAATTTTATGAATATTTTTAAATGTAATGATACGAAAATAGGAGTTATTATGGAAATATATTATAATAATTTTCATTTTGTGTAATTTTTAAAAATTTATTAAAACCAAATTTCTCTGTATTTTGATCAAAATTGAAATTATATATAACTTCAAGATTATTGATTTAATTTTTGTTCTTAAAATGAATTTTTTTACAAAATAGAGATTGTTTAAGAAGATAATGAAAAATATTGTCAACTTAGATTTTAAATAAATTTAAATCAATCCATTTCTTAAAAAATATTTAAAAATTTTCTTGTATCGAAATTATGCCAGTTGAAATCAAAAGGCAGATTTCCACATTCTTCTTGGGCTCGTCTACTATTTTGTGTGTTTTACAATAATGAAACTAGAGATATTAGTATCAATAAAAATATTTGACATGCTTATTGTTTTATTTCGCACATAGTTTAAAAAATAATATCTGAGAGATTTTAATATTTTTGTTGATAATATCATCTTTTTAATATGATTATTCCGAATATTCATTTTATGATATGACCTATCAATGAATATTATATTATGTTCATTTACAAGGATAATTCTTAAAATACATCATTATTTTAATATTTATGGTTAATTCGAAACAATAAAATAGAAATAATCTATTCAGATATAAATAGAAAGCAGTGTTTTATATCTGATATTGATGGAGAGGGAACTTATATTTTTTTATCCTAGATTAAATTTAAAACATTAAAAATCTTTTAAAACTCATTATTATTCAGTCTAGTGTTAATCTCGACGAGAATTTAAATTTAAAAATACGAATTAAGTGTCCTGCATTTAATATAAACCTTGTAAACAATTTAAGAGATAGTCTTTGGTTACGGATGGCTCCCAATTTATCACCTCTCCTCCAAATTATTATTTTTACGATAACTTCATTGATAATATTTTCATCATCAAATAAAATTAACTTATCGTCTTTTATCGACACTTGGTATAGACGACAATACGAATACTAAGTTTTTATAATTTTAAAATTGATAAATTAAACATTGACAGTCACTCCAGTTACCATCACTTATATCAGTTTGTTTCTTATTCTTCCATTCAAACATATTCGAAGTTTTGTGTTTAACAAATATCTGCTCTCTCATTTATTTTTTATATTTTTATAGTTTTTTTTAATTTTGATATAAAATTAATTTTTAATCAAGTATATTATTATCAATTGATAAATTGAAAAGTTCTTGTTTCATATTCTTTGCTAAATAGATGGATAAAACCTTATTTTAAATTTTTAATGTAATATTTGATAAAATAATTTTATGAAGATTCTTCAAAGGTTCAAATAATTATTTAATCATAATATAACTAATATTAAGAAGAATAAGAGAATGAATTCTTTAAATAATTTATAAACCGCCATCAAATCTACATAAAAAATTTGTTTCATTCCATACTTTTAACAGTTTATAGAATATTTTATCATTTACATTGTCCGATAAATAAATAAGAACATTCAACTTGTATTTTAAAAAAACTGATAAATGATAATATTTTTCAATAATTTCTGATAGTACAAATACCGTATGTTTTGATAACTCAGAGTTGTAAATACAACTGATCCATAATTGAGTGCATTTTTAAGGATATGAGTTATTTTGTTCCATGATAGCTTAAACAATACAAAATTCTATAAAATTATTTGTGGTTGAATGTTTAACTTGGTTGGATAATTATGTATGATTTTTTCAATTTCAGAGATAGGTTTTTATTTAAATAATTTAATGATTGATGTCTCATTGTCTAGATATATAATTTTTATACAAAAGGATTGAATTGTCAAAATACATGAAATATTTTAGCATCAAAATTTTAATATTTTATTAAAGAGATATATCGTCGAATAGTGAGAAGAAAATTTTGAATATAGAAATTTAATTTTTGTCTTTATTGTTCATTTGCATTACCTCATATTCAGAGAATTATTTTTCTTTTTCTGAAGTCATTAAGGTGAAAAAAATATCAGAATATGTTCACTTTTAAATATGAAACAATTTTGAGAGAATTTTTTATCTTTATGCAGATCTAAATCTTATAATATTTCCATCTTATCAAATTTTGAAATAATGATGTTCTTTAATCCTCTTTTTTTCTTGTGTCATCCTTGTTCCAATAAATTTGTGATTATATTGAATGATTAGCTCAAATACATATATAATCATGTTTTAAACAAAAAAAATTTGACATCATAAATAAAATCAATATTCAAGAACAAACAAAAATTAAAATTGATTCATTTTTTATGTTTCAACATAGTTGTAACAATTAAGGTAAACTCTGAAGATTAATACTTTATATTAATTGCAAAAATAATTTTTGATATCGATTTTAGGAAAAATTTTTTAAAAATCGTATTTATTAAGTCAAGCCTCAAAAAAAATATTATTTTTAAGTTATAATTTACTTCACCACTCCATGTAACATTTTTTCCATGCTTATTTTAAAATCTTTTATTTTTAAGAAAATAAAGTCATCTTAACGACATTTTTTAATCATTTTTTAAAATGCGACTTTAAATATCTAAAAGAAACTCACGTAACTATTTTTTTATTAAAAGCCCAGTCATATTTGAAAACAAATATTTTTATATTTCATTTTCATTTATCCCATTAACTATGATCGTAGATGACACAGCTTTGAAAAGAATATTGTCTTGATATCTGAATAAACTTTATTTATCCAAAAAAATGAGTGTTAAGAGAACTTATAGTCATTTGTTCCATCAATTAATTTGCATATATTCGACTGATTTTTCAACGATATTCTCAAAATAATCAAAAATGAATGTCATAAGGAAAAAAGGAAAAAGATTGTAAGAGAACCTTCAATAAAATATGCAACAATGTCATCCCGTAAATAAACATAATGATTAATATATTTTTAAAAATATAAATTCATATTAAAGTACAGAATTTTTGATTTTTTTTATTTGATAATAACTTTATTTTTGTTATTTTAAATAAATTCTAATCATTAAACTTGTATGTTATTCAGTAAATTTATCTGTTTAAAATTATCAAAAAAAGATTTTTAACACAAAAATTCATTTGATGGTATTGAATGTAACTATAGATCAAGCGATACAGTGATTTAAATTTATAGTTTTATTAATATATATCATATTAATAATATATGTATTTGATCAATTCAAGTTATAAATTCAGAAATATCATTAAAAATCATTCTTATTGGCACAAATAAATTTCCTAAAATTTATTTGATTTTTAAATTTTCATTAAAAAACGTAAAATAAAATAAAATTGAGATAATATTTATTCTCTTCATTATGATAGAATAAATTCTCAAATATTTTAACTAACATATTGATCATTGTTTCAATATAGTGAAATCGGATCAATAATAAATAACTTTTTTGTAAAATTCTCCCCTAATATTATCAAAATAACCAAATAATTTGAGCGTTTATTTGAGTAAGAAATTTGAAAAATGTAAAATTATTAAAATATAAATTTAATTAAATATTCAGAGGATAAATTTTTTAAAATTATCTATTTAATCAAATATTATAAATTTAGTTATAACGAGGCGTATTGTACAATAGCAAAGGATGTTATTATCTTAAATATTTATTGTAATCAAACAAAACTTAAGTATCTCATTGATGATTTTTTAATAATGTAAAAAGTAATTTTTGTCATTTTAAATCAAATAAATGATCAAAAATTTTCTTATTATCATTTCCTATTTTTCAGTTAAAAAATAGTATTTTAAAAGTGAATTTAATATTTTATAATTTAAAGCAATATTCTTCGACATTAAGATTTAAATATCCTAAAGTCAATAATATACACATATTATTTCTGTTATATAAGTCTGAAATGTGTTAAATAAAAAAATTTCAGTAATCTAAAACTTTTTAATGTAACTTTCGAAATTTTCGGATTCATAAGAGAATATTAAATTTTGATGATATAAGAAAATACTCTTGGTATATATCAAAATAAACATTATTTTAATGAATTATATGTTTTTCAAATTCTTCTATTATCCTAATTTTATTTTATTTCCTGTTTGTTTATAGATTCGATGAATTTTAATCGCTTAATTTTAAATTTAGGTAGAATATAATTTTGCAAAAAATATATAATTTGTCGCTTCGTATTTAAAGATATGACGTATAAATTAATAATGTAATTAAGACAATTGTTAATGTAAATTTAAAATTTTTTCGGGTTTATATTCTTATTTAAATTTATATTAAAATATTTTGGGCATGTTAGCAAATATTTGATAAGATTTTAATAGATTGATAAACTAAGTTTGATCTGATGTTTCATTTAAAAGCATTTGAATTAAAAATAAAAAATTTATCTTGTGTATTTTCCACAATTTTACATTTTTATAATTAAAAACTCAAAACATAAAATATTTAATTTCCCTCAGTATTAATAAAAATGAAAAATATCTTTTTATGTTTTATCTCAAAAACATTCATATATTAATATGACAGTGATTCTATGTTAAATATATATATCAGAACTATATAGTTTAAAGAATTTGAATTTTATGAAGACTACATTCAACCTTGAGTGTCATGAAAATGTTTCAATTACACTAAAAGCTATCAAATAAAATATTTGATCTGTTATGGTGAATTATTTTTTATTAGTATTGAATATAAATAGTTAGAATTTTAAAAGTATAAATTTGAAGAATTTTACAGGTTAATATATTAACTTCGTTTGCTATCATTTCTAAGAATTTTTCAATGAAGCCACTGTCTTGGATATTGTGACTTACTTTCAGGTTGATAAAATTTTAGAACGAATTTATGATCTTACAAATTATTTCAAACAACTTCATCAAAAATTAAAATTTATTTTGAATTTTTATCTCATTTAATCTCAATTTTTATTTTATTTTAGTTTAATTTTTATCAAATATAAGTGTACCATTTAGGTTTTTACATTAAATATAGAAAAAATAGATATAAACTAACAATATTATTTATAAATATTCCATCGTTATTATTTTATTTACATATATTAGACAGAGAAAATATTTTTTAGATTGATGACAATTAACCAATGTAAAATCATTTCAAATCTAATCACTTGAATATTTACTCATTGTGAAACATTATCACAAGACATTTAATCGAATTAAAATTGAATTACTCGACAATTAATCACTTTAATAGATGTTAAAAGAATAAATTGAATACCCCAAGAGATAAATATCCTCAAATTGGCTTTAAGTATTTAATATCATCATCTCGGATATATTTTTCAGTGGGTTATTCTGTAACCTTTATGATAAAATTGATAAAACCATTAAAATGACATAAGACAAATTTCATCATAATTCACGGCTGTACCACGTGTAAATAATAACAATATTAATTGTTAGATTACATTTATATATATAAAATGACTGAAAGAAAAATAACCTGTGTATTCACTTAAAAAAGGAACAAGATGTGTGTTACACAAGTAATATAGATTTCTGAAACATAAGGAATACACGAATTGAAGTTTTCACTTGTGTTGCAAATTAAACCAGAAAAACAAATGTAATGCTCAGATAATATTTATAAAAGATGAAATCGTGAGTCACTGTGACCCTTACACATGCATGATGATAAAAATTATAATCTTTGAGTGCAAAAGGCTGTGTCTCAGTTGAAGGGAAAAAATGGCCCAAATTTCAGGTTGGCCAACTGATGTCATAGACAATGGATTTACACATCTCAAGTCAAGTACATTCATATCCATAACTTAAATATGTCTTTTATAATGACGTTGCACAGAAAATCTCAACAGGTTGAAGCTGAATCATCGATATTACTTCCTCCTCCAATTTTTAGCATTCAATATTAAAAAAGAATTTGAGAATATGATCTTATATAATTCCGGGTCGGGCATTTATCAGTAGGTTTTCATGGGCGGTAACGATCTATTGAATGGGATATCTAGAGTTTGTCTTTCTTTAGCAAATGGGACATTCAAGGGGATAACAACGATATTTTTTCAATCATATAGAATTTATTTTGAACTCATTCCTTGCATAAATCCGACTGAGAAAAAATGCCCTGTAAAAATCAAAACAAGAGCAGTTTACGATCTCATCATGGATGTTATAAATAGAATAGTTAGTATGGTCAAACCCGAGAGAATATATTGGTTTTTAAAATGCAGCAACATGTGGATTCAGAAGAGTATATCTTTTTTCAATTGTTTTGAGCAGTTATTTTCATCTTCTTTAAAAGTGTCAAATGATGAGTGATCGAAATCGGCATGAAAATGGATAAAAGAATAATGACAGCTTTCGAATTGCTGCTCGGTGCTCACCTGCTTCAGCTATTGTTCTATCCTAAGTGTTATTTGAAGTTTTCTTACGTTAGCTGAAAACGTGTCTGAACATGTAAATATACCATAGATTCTGTCAAACTTTGAAATTACATAAATTTAAGGAATACGGCAGATAGAAAGCAGTGAGCGTTATGGTTCTTCAATCTTTCCTAGCGAATGATAGAATCATTTTCATTCTTCATTTGAAGGTCTAAAATGAACTACAAGGGCGGTCTAAGCTTCGAATTATGCTTTGCAGTCACTTTTTAAATGAGATCATCCTGTATTTTTGACATTTATGAAGAGGCTGCCAAAAAAATATTAAGATGCAAAGAGTAGCATTTTTAAAGTGTTTTCATGAATGAAACCATCTGGGCCAAATCGATACCATGTACTGAAACTATGTGTGCCTAATCCAGTCACTCGATACTCCTTTGTGAAATTCTTACTTATTTGCGCGTATTTCCCATTTGTCACATCATTGATAAAGTTCATAAACATATATCAAAACCTATATGTAACTATTATCTTTAAACAATTTTTTATTGTGATACAATTTATGTAACGTAAAAATACTTTGTAATTTAGTCTTTTTATTATTAATTCTCGTGTGATAAATGATCTGAAACAGAGAGATTTTCAGAGTAGATATAGTTTAATAAAGATTCAATATTTTTAAATTTTTTCGAAAAGTAGAAGTTTAACTGCATGAGCAAAAAACACACGATGATAAAATAGCGTATTCTGTAAATCAGAATTTTAATTTGTGAAAATATATGTAGATATCATAAAATCTCATAAATATCGTAATTTATTTCAAAATATTGTGAAATTGTTGATAATCTGAATTTCACCATATATATGCAATTAAAATCGAGTAATGACGTCTAAATCATAAAATATATGATTGTGTCAAATTAAGATATGGACCTCGTTACTTAAGAAATTCCTGTTTGTGTTTTAAAATAACTATTCAAAATGTAAAAATCTATATGTGTGAATATCATGAGCAGATAGGTTCGAAAGTGGATTAAAATGAGTTATATCAAACATTAACCTAGTTATTTGTTCATAACTAGCAATCAAGAAAGCTCATTGCATCTTCGAATTTGCTTTAGTTAAAAGCATGCAAGGCGTAAATTTTGATACAATGAAACGAGATAGTTCATCTTTCCAAAAACAATACAAAATATTTAATTTAAAAACATGTTTATGCTCATTTGAAATGAAAATAAACACCATTTGGAAAAATTAAAAAATTGAGTTACTTGTGATTTAAAACACTCTTTTAGCTTCATATTTAAGGTGATTATTTTTTGTTGGATTCAGAATTAAAATGTAAACACAGTGTACGAAAAATATTTCTTGATGAAAACAGGTTTAGCCTCTTAATTTTATACTCAGAATCTTTCAATTAAACTTCATTCGAAGCTTATGTTTCAGATCGACAATTTTTTCAAGAAATAACTTAATCTGTGAACTCATATTTTTTCTAAAATTATCTATAAAGAAGGATATCTAATTTTAAAATAACCAAAAAATGAATTATCAATCAAATACTTATTGAAACTCTTTTTGATTTCCATGATAACTTAACATATGAATGTAAATATATCATAAGGAGATTTTAATAAAAATAAAGCAAATAATTGTTTGTATAATAATTATATTATTCCAAAAATCTATCGATTTAGGAGAAAAATTCGAATTATATTTTAAATGATAAATTATTAGAATAAAATTTATCATATATTAGTTAAATTTAAATTTTAGATTCCATTTATTAAGTCAGTTTACATCGCCTTATAATTTTCATGATATTTTCTTTTCAAATTAACCTTTTATCAGGCTTTTGAGAAATATTTTATGACGTTTTTAATCTTCAAAATCAGATCGTAGCGGTCTTATAAAATTATTAAATTTTTATTCAAGACGGATTTGAAACAAGTATTTTATCAGTTATTGATTTTATCTTCTCATATATATTCCGTAGCACTTTAAAACGTTAAAGGTTTTTTAATCATCACAAATACGATCCATTCTTATTATTATTGTCGTGTGTGTCTTTAGATATACTTTTTTATGAATTTTAAAATTTTCCTCCATAGGCATGGTGATATACATTTCGTAAATAGCAGCTTGGCAAATTATCAAAGCTTATAAAATCTATACTTTGAACTTATAGCGGCTAATTAAAAATAATTAAAAATAAATCTCAAACATATGTCTGATATTTACATAATTGTTTCTTCCCAATATCTATCTTCATCAGATTCAAACTTCCTCCGAAAATTTTTTGAAAAAAACCAAAAGAATATACGATTTTCAATGTTTAAATTATTCGTTAGATTAAATCAGGTCATATGATGTGTATATAGAAGGAAAACACTCGAAGATATTGAAATAATTATTTACTATTCAATAAAAGTTGAATAATATTTTTTTGAATTGTTAAAATAAGCTTTAAAATATATTAATAATTTGTTTTGATGATAATAGAAACAAAATTTATCTGAAGTGAACATTTAAATAATTCTACTAACAAAAATTCTTTGATTGAAAAATTCATATTTTAAAATCTATGATTTTATTTCCAAATTTTATGAAAATCAATTTACATATTTTTGACTGTCATTAAAAATAAATTTGTAATTTTATGTAATACTCTAAATGTAACGAATGCGGGCTTTAGTTCATATGAAAAAATATTCAAAACATTCCTCATAAAATGTTATATATCACATCTATTCATTAACTTTTACTTGAGTTCACACAAAATCTATATTTAATATAAAATATATTCATTGATTTCCTTTTGATAACAGCATCGAACTTAATAATTTTCACATAAATTATGATCAATGCTGTTAATGTTAAAAGTTTTATTATAATGGTAAAATAGGCTTAGATTAACTAGATTATCCTATTTTAATCCGTTTTCTAAAGGCACAAAATCATTAATTTTTGAAATTTTAAATTGAAAGAGAAATTGTTTTAAATTTCATCTTTAGATATGGTTAAAAAATACATGGAAAGTCATGATTCGTAGCCAACCTAGACAGAGCAAATTTAGATTAAAAATAAGATCGCTTAAGAATAAACTATTTTGAAACTCAAATCAAACCATACCTCAACAAAGTAAATATTTACTCGTATAGAATGAGCATAATTTTAATAATTCAATATTTGAATATTTGTTGAATAATATGTTTTAATATAATCTAATTTTTATAATTATTTGAGTGAAAGAAGATTTTTAAAGCCTTTGTAGAACATTATGTATTGAATATCAGATGATAGATATTCCCCATTTTGATCAGGAAATACATATCGAATATGAAAGTTATAAAGCTCTTCATTTCCATCGATGAAAATGATCTACTTCGAAAATTATTAAATAATTAGTTTAACAATGATTATTTATAAATAAAAAAGTTTTGAAACATTAAATTAACTCTCACTCTTAACTATTATCTTATTTATCATATTCGAAGTAGTTTGATGGATATAATACATAACCCAAATCTCTAGTAGTCATTTTTATTATTATTTTTCTTAAAACGTCGTGAACTATCCAAATTATTAACAATTATGCACTCCAAATAACTATAAAGCTGAGAATCGGGTGCTTGATAGGTATTAGGAAGCGTTATATATTGAGTGACTGTGTTTCTACTCTGCCAAATATAGAATTCGGTAAGAGAGGGCAAACTTTGGTGGGTCTACAAATGAAGAAAAGCGTATCAATCACATACTCCATGTGAACGTATCCACAATTAAACATCCTTCCACTAATTTCTTGAAATGTTTGAGTTTTCAATTCTTTTCAATATAAATAATGTAAATTACGAAAAAAGTATATTCAGAAAACTCAAAATATAAGAGTTATTCTTTATCCTACGTATTTCTCGATTGAAGAATACCTATAAAATTTCCTCAAACCATTCAAAATGATTATTTTTTTTCAAATAACAATACCGCAGATTTCAACTGTTATCAGCATCAGACAGTTTCAGATTTCATTCTAAAGTATTATAACTTAGCTTGAAACTTTAGGACAGAGATTTCCATTCAAATATACTTATAACTAGTCAAAAAATCTTACAGTGTTGTCAAACTCATTTTAATTATTTAAATATATGTCAAATTAATCTTATTTTTGTTCTTTCAGATGTTGGGAGCGTTCATTTAAAATGTTAACTTTGAACATCCAGGATACATTATCAATGTCTTGATGCATTTTGTATTAAAATTCAGACTATTCAACTTGAATTAAACTCTTTTGTAAATATAAAGACTTCATACCTCAGTTGTTATTTTACTTTTTTTACATGATAATCAATTTAAATTAATTTTATAATTTGTGAAACTAAATCAGAATTCAAAATCTTATTTGAGTTAATATACAAATTAAGAGTAATAAGAAATTATGTCTCTCACGTTGACGTGGTTTTATTTTGCGTCAAGGTAATTATTTATTTTTAAAATCAACTATGACAAATTTGTTTTATTTATGAAAATTCGATTCTATATTTTATCTTTAAAGTGATTCGAAGAAATATAAGCGATGCTATCTGTGTCATTTTCATATTGTCTGTAGAAATTAAACCGCACCTTTTCCCTATTACTCTCGATTCGAATATCTCATAAATTTCCAAATTGAAACTATTGTATAATTCCATTATCTATTTAAGAATAAAACAACTTTGTTCAATATTTTTCTGAAACAAAAATGTTAAAATCAGTTTTATCTTATTTTTCAATGATTTTGCATTAATTTGAGTGGTTTTGGAAGTTTAATTATTGTGATTTGACGGGTAATGACTGATATATTATTTTCATGATAAATATAGTGTATTTTCAAACAATGAAAGTTAATTATTCAGTATTATTGTTGTTTAATGAGCAGAATTCACCTTCTATAATAACTGAATTTCAAACATAACTATTATTTCCATATTGATGAAATGAATTGGCTTAAATCAGACTATGTATTGCTTAAGGTAAAAAATTGAATGAATATTGTTATTAACGTCAAGAAACTGATCGGGTTTAAATTTTATTGTCATAATATCATAAAATTAAATGATCATTTACTGTCGAAATTTCATATATTACTAAATGAATTTACTTCGGCAGTACATGGGAGAGTTAAGGTCAAAATTTAAAAAGAAAACAATTATCCTTTATTCCTTTTCTAATATTTATTTTAGTGCCTTATTTAAAATTCATTAAGTACCCTCTCACGACTGATGTATGTTTTTCTTCAGTATAAATGTCTTTTAGAAACTGAACGAAAGTTTTTGTATGAACCTGGTTTTTATTCTACCTATAAAACATGTTTCGCGTTAAAAACTCTGTTCAATGGTATGTTTAATAAATGTAGATTCGTTTTAATTTATTTTTGTAACTTATTTGTACGGTGTCGTTTAAATGTGTTATTTTACATATTAGAGAATGATTGATGTTACGAAATTCTCGACACTCAAATATAAATATATTTAAATTAAAATCACCTTGTTTTGTATTATGCTGTTTTTTTAACCAAAACATAAATGATATCTCCGTCTCTTTTGATCAAAATTGAAATTACTTTGTGAAATTCTTTTAAAAAAACCACAACGACTTCTTCAAATGTTTTTTATGATCAATTTATTTGAAATATACTGAATTATATTTTTTAATTCAAAGATCAGGCGATTTATTAGATTAATTTAAATATAATATGATGACTAATCTCTTTAAATGATTTTTAAATGTACTGATAAACAAAATTATTCAGATAAAATATCATAAACACTCAATCATTTAGTGACTGGTCTTTGACGTTTCTTTTTATTTAATTATATTTTTAATGTTAGATAAAAGATTTTTAAACTCATATTCAAAATTTTTCCAATATATTCTACATAATTTTAATTTTTGTACAAAAGATTTTTTTCTTCAAATATGAATAATTTAGCATGTAATAAAGTCTAACATCATAAATAAAAAGATTTTTTAAATAAAATTAACACTAAAATATCAAGTATGTAAAAAATTTTTTGTTTCGTGTTTGGTTGTTGAGTTTGATCATGGAAATTCATTAAAATTATTCATTCATTACTCTAATCGATTTTCGAAATATAACATGAAACTTAATTTTTTCATTTATAAAAATTGAAGAGAGACCATATTTATAAATCAAGCATATGTATCAAAACCAGAATAAAAGAATAATCAGTATTTTTTAAACACGAATTAGTTTATGGTTCATAAAATAAGCTATCAAAGATTAATTTTATCTCCTAATACTTTGGTAATCACATAATATGTCAGATTTTAGATTAAAACAATTTTTATCAAAATATTGATCCTATCAATTTAAATATGTCATAAAAAACGAATCTTTTGATAAAAATTTAAAAGTTTCAATGAATTAAAACTTATAAAGTTTCAAAATATCAATGAAAAATTGTCCTTTAATATATAATAGCTTTGTAAGGTTGATAATTTTTCATTTATTCGAGGTTTTCATAAAATTAGCAAGAAAATTATCAAAGATTTATTCTCATGATTCATCGTGGAAAAAATTTATAATATGAGACAAATTTGATTGTTTTAACTTGTAAATAAAGTGTGTGGTGAAATTTAAAACTTACAATATAT